>JAAXOA010004098.1:0-10661 GCA_036561885.1 Salina celebensis
AGTCTTCTTCTGTGTACAAGACTCTACTATTTTCACATATCTGGTTGTTGGAAATCTGGTACGTGTAGTTTTTCATTACAGAGAGTAAAATATGCGCATATGCTTCGAACATCCGTTCCTCCTGACTCTCCATCGTTAGAGTTGCAGATGTTATAGATCTGGTTTCAGTGGAGTATCTGTTTCTGCATTGTAGAAGGCTGCGTCGAATACGTTTGTCAAAATCGTACAATTTATTGTGGCGGTAACTGTCATCGATATTTACCCAACCGGTGTGCTTGCTAGCGCGTAAATTTAAAGTGGCGATTAGTTCTCTGAATGACAAGGCATTCCAGTCCCGTAACGAAATATACGAGAAGTCATATCCTGGCTTACTAGTGCAGATGGAATGAATTACCAGGTGTGTAACTATTGGAGCGTTATTCCTGTTTCGGTAAATGAGCACAACAAGAAATAAGGCACGTTCCTGACGATGAAACTTATCAATAGACCGGCGCGACACTTTCAGGTTATACTTTCTTGTGCGGATTCTCATCCATTCCAAGTAATTTTCTTGATGATACCAGCGAATGTTTTCTGCCAGGTCAAGAAAAAGGTATAGTTTTTCTACTCCAGGAGACACAAATGTTTTATACCATAAATTTGTCTGGTTAAGTTCCTCAAAAATTATCAAAGTTTTACTTTTGGGCTTTGAGAAAATCCCAGGAGGGAAATATAAGTCGATTTGCACCTGGCAGTTCCATGGCTTGCTGTTTGATGAATATTTTGGTAGGTCTAATAGCAAACAATACTCGCTAGTCGTCGTACTTTTCGGGTCAATCTGAGTCTCACTAAAATACTCCGATCTCGAGCATTTGTAAGTGAGGGATTCATTGAGAGGTTCGAACTGCACCTCATTCGGTGTCCACACAAGTTTGATGAAGGGCATATTTTCATCTTCGTTGCGTACTTTGTATAAATTTGGCTTTGGCCGGCGCGTAATTATTGGGTTTCTGTCCAGAACCAAATCAACATTGGCGTAGTTGTTTAACATCCGGAGGCAATGCTCTCCATTTAGTGGACCGAGGATCGGGGTCAAATTAAATTCTGTGGGACAAACAGTGCACCTGGGATACAACAGCTTGAATACGTTCATTGTGCTCGTAGCCGATGAACGAGTGCCCTTTACAATTAGAACAGAAAATACCAGATATACTCGACCGGGATACATTCTCACAATTTACCCTGGAGTTTACTTTGACGCCTCTGTGGGTTAGAAATATTTTCTTGTTATACTCAGAAACTATGTGTGTTGTAGAGCATAATAAAAGTTTTGGGCCCTACTAAACGTGTAAGTTACACATATGCAAACATTTAAGAACAAATATGATATATTTAAGCAAATTGGAAAATTATTAATATCATATCATACATATATATTAACGTAAGGTACTACACACTCCACACACATTATGTATTCTGTTGAGGTACTTAATGAGTGTTTAGCGTGAGTGAGCAAAGTAGTAGGCTTTTTAGTTTTTACAGGTAATCGCAGTGGTGCAGTCAATTTTACAAAATGATAACCGATGTTTTAATTTTACTGGACAAAATATGCGAATTCGAATTACTAGTTAGAGTTTTATGAGGTTCTACCTCAACATCAAAGAATATTGAAAAGCTCATTGAAGTGCGGACCTATATCACAAGATTGATTGAATTACATGATTAATTTGTTTTATCAGAAGTGTGTGATAAAACCATTCAATTCAATTACCCCAAATGGAAAAAAAATATGCACGAATGTCCAGTTCTTGCTTCCTTTCGTCAAAGAATAATGAATACAGAATTATAAAAATGCCGTAATACTTGTTACCGAAACATGGAATCACTATAGATGACAAGATATCAAGCAATTTTTGAGTATGGTGAAACCTCCTAACTACTTTGAAACCAGTACCGCAAGGGTAAAACGTAAATTTTAACGATTGTTGCATAAGCATAAAAGCACGCGTAACCACTACCTTTAAGCAAAGAGTTTGCGTCGGTATCATTAGGCGGCCTAGCAATACATTTGTTCTAGTTGTAGTAATTGCACAGTTCTCCACTCATTGTATAAGGCAGGGGAACTTCGCTGGTTATCAATTTACCAATATCGAGAACTATTTATTGGTAACTAAAAAAATTGGAATTATAACTGCTGCATGCAAACAAACCAAAACAGACGACTCTGATGAAAAAAGAAGCTGATATGCAGTACAAAATACAAAATCAGTAGCATGTAGATTGGGACCAGGTAGGCAACAATTAGTTTTTTGACGAGGATATAAGAAAACTCCGCATAGTAAATAGTTACTCCATGTTAGCAAAACGATGTTGTTAAAACTGTCAATTTTTTTGAGAACCCCATAAGTTGTGAAGTAAGAAGCACACAGGCTAGCGGATAGATGCAAGGCATTTCAGCGGAGCCGCTTTCTTCCGGTTTCCAATGGAATGGCGTTAAATGATTCTGAACTTAATATGGCAGGTTTCACGCTGGAGAGGGAGAAAACAACGGAGGCGTGGACCCTTACTCTCTTCGAGCCTAGTTACCATACAGAATATACGTAAAATGGAAAGCTATAGCACCGTTCCACCCGATTTATTCGATTACTCAACATGACTTCTTCTCACTTATATTATTGACTGTGCAGGACAAAAAGATTGCGAGTTCTGCTCTTAAAAAGATAATGCATTGTTTTAATAAAACGTTACTTGTGTTGAAATCAGTAAATCTAGTAAATGGTGCATTTTATAATGCCAAACGTATTCTATTAATTTGCTGATTACCCATTCGAACCTGGGTAACACGAAATAACTATTTCATTTGTGGTATCATCTATGGTTGCAACGTAATGATTATAGAATATTGAAATAACCTATTATTACCATTTTGTTCTCCATGCTTGCAAACATGCATGCAGATTTACATTTTTCAATGAGTTGGACTATCACCTTCATACTTACATACTGTGCATTTCATTGTTTGTTGTAAAGAGAGTTGGACGAACATATGGTGCTAATCATACTTACCATATATTTTTTGTATGACCTCATAAATATAAATCTTAATTAATGTTTGCGTATTTGCCACCTTCCACTTAAGCGCATGGATATAATCACCAATCAATCTGTACCTGCTGCGACATTCAACAATAAAGAAAGCAATGGATAGTGCCTGGCATATAAGCCATACAAGAAACAGGACTAAGATATTTCCCGTGATTTTTGCAGCTCTTACAGGGACTTTCTCTAACTCCGCTTGAGTTCCGGCCACATTTCCTAGATAATTGGTCCACCACTCAATAATTCCGGATTGCTGAAGTCCTCTCATACGCTTTACAAGTTCGAGACTAACTAGCCCTACAAGGTCAACACCTATATGCGTTTTAGAGTAAACTTCTGTTCCAATATCACTAACTACCCCTCTCTGACGGTACAACGTACCCCAGTACTTTTGGCACGTGGCGTATGGTAAAATATACGCAGTTTTGTCGCATGTCGACAAGGAATCTATCATCAGTTCTTCCTCCAGTTTGTAAAACTCTGCTTCAAGTAGTTTTAAGGTCGTTTCATGATTTCCCCGTACAAATTGATCGCGTTTGAGCTTATCCTTTACCATATCATAAAGCGGCTTCAGTAACATCTGTTTCAATTCGGGATATTGTGTTGGCTTTTGACTTAAATCTCTCAAAACAGGATTGTAGTGTGCTCCATACTTATAAAAGTTTCCGTACCACCAAATCCGAAGTCCTAAACTCTCCTGCTCCAGGCGCAGGTTCTGGTAATCTGGTATTATTGTGTCAATTCTTGTTTGATCTAGTTGCGATATTGCGAATTTTGGATTTGCAAACTTTGTAGGCTTCCATACTGCATACTTTACAGACATCGTCCTTGAGTAAATTTGAACTTGATCTGTAATCAAGTGCTGATAAGTATTATAGGAAAGTCGGTTCCTTTCAGTAATCATATTGTAAACATTTGTATTTTTGTACCCGTTGCTAAGCACGATTCCAATTAACAAAATACTTCCCACAACCCATCGAAAGCACCCGATTCTCTAGAGATAGCTACAAAAAGGGTCGCCTTGTTCGAGAAGGGCTTTCAAAATGCTAAAAGCAACCGAAACTAGCGAAGTTTTTTTAGATACAGAACGACACCCAACGGACACAATAACGATGGCTAAAATGCCCCCGACCCATACTTCGTATTCGTAAGCATTGGTTAAATATACAAACGGAAACGGAACGGTCCCGCGCTCCCCGCACGTTATAAATCTAATGCTGCCTAATGTATAGTTAAAAATTAGCATATTATCGTTTGGTCGGTTGTCCTGTATATACTCGTGAATATTCCACGCTAAAAATCCTTCAAAATCCTAGTCAGTATACGATATTCTTCCGTTGTCACATCGACGATTCTTGGAAATCATATGCGAGTAGTTTCTCATTACAGAGATTAAAACATGCGCATATGCTCCGAACATACGTTCTGCCTGGGTTTCCATTCCTAGAGTTGCAAATGCAATAGATCTAGTTTCAGTGGTATATCTATTTCCGCAAATTAGTAGGCTACGCTGAATTGGGATGTCAAAGTCGTACAAATCTTTGAGGCGAAAATCAATGAATATATTGGCCCAGCGGGTTTGTTTACTACTGTGAGAATTCAAAGTCTTAATGAGTACTAAAAAGGGCAAAGCCTTAAACTCCATCATCGAAACATACGATATGCAATAGCCTGGCTTACTGTTGCAAATAGAAAGAAATGTCATATAAACTAATATTGCTGAGTTTTTCCTGTTTCGGTGAATAAGCCCTACAAGGAATAAGGCATGCTCGTGACGAATAAATCCATCCCAAGTGAATCCCTTCTCTCCTTGAAGTGAACTCCTTCGCGCGAGACTTTCCCGAGCGAACTCTCATCCATTCCAAGTAGTTTTTGTCCAAATACCAATTAATGTTTTCTACCAAGTCCAGAAAAAAAAGTAGAATTTTTCCACCCCAGGAGACACAAACGCAGATACAGACGATTTGACGAAGTTTAGTTCTTTAAAAATTGTCAAAGCTTTACTTTTTGGCCTTTCGAAAATCCCAGGAGGGACATATAGGTCAATTTGCACATGGCAGTTCCATGGCTTGCTGTTTGATGAATATTTTAGAAGATCCAGTAGCAAACAATATTCGCGAGTCCTTGAATCAAGGTCAATGACAGTTTCACTGAAGTATTCAGATATAGCACATTTGTAGGTGCGGGACTCATTGAACAGTTCGGGTTGCACTTCATGAGGTGTCCAAACAAGTTTGATGAAAGGCGACGTTCCCTCCACTCCCTCGTATAAATTCGGCTTAGGCTGGCGAACTATAATTGGGTTTTTGTCCAACTTTAAGTCCACGTTAGCGTAGTTGTTCAACATCAGAAGAACAATGTTCTCCTTCGAATCGAACGAGGATTGGGGTCAAGTTGAATTCCGGGGGACACACACTGCAACTAGGATTCAGTAACTTGATTAATTTCATTGTGCTCGTAGTACCATACTTCTTTGTGGCGTGTTTTATCAATGTGACTGACGAGCTCATGCCAGTTAAATTTAAAATAAGAAATATGGCATAAACTTGAGCAGGATGCATACTGACAACTTACGCTAATATTTCCTCTGACAGCCAGTCTGAGTTAAAATTAACTTCGTGAGAGACTATCAGAAGATATGTGTGTTGTAAATACAAGGAAACTTCTGGACTCTACTAGTCATGTAACAGACTTATACAGAGTTATTCAAGGAAGCAGTAAGCAAATTAATAGATTACAAATTTCATTTACATAAGGTACAACATACTTGTTATGTATGCCTTTAAGGTAGTTCCTGAGTGTTTAGCGCGACTTAGGTAATACGCAACCATGATCTAGATTCCTGGCTGCATAAAATTTCAAAATTGGTTATTTCTCTTGCTTGAGTCTCATTGACATGATCAGACTTTTTTCAGAAGATACGTGACTTTTTAAGCATTAACGAAGTAGCTGGTGAAAGAGTCGGAAGGCCAGGTAGAAGAAAGCATGCGAGTCTTTTTGGCAGTATGTATGGGATGCGAAGTTTAAAATTGTAATTAAAATGAATGGGATTTATTGGTATAGCTAATGGTTAAACCTTTATGTAAAATGTGGCAACACTTTATGCAGTTCGTAATTTAATTAAAGTGCTTGAGAGTTGTGTAACAGTTCATAAAATCAATACAGTAATAAAAATATCCATAATGTTGTTATGATATGTATTTCAATGAAAACTCTTGTAAATTCGGAAAATTTAGTTCCGAAAGCCAGTTAGGGGGCAAGAAAACAAAATCGTCGTCTTCAGTAATAATATTAACATTTATACTTTCGAGGGACGATCCATAAAGTCCACTGAGCACAGCAACTAATTCAATTAAATTAGTGCTCGCGTCCGAATTCAGAATTGTGATTTCAATAGTTTTTAAAGAAGCTNCGTCCGAATTCAGAATTGTGATTTCAATAGTTTTTAAAGAAGCTTTTACAATGAGCTGACAAAATCTAATCATATCATGAATTTTGGCTCGTATGTTGTAACTAAACGAAAGTGTCCTTAGTTGAGACAGGTCCTGTGTTTTCACCTGCCTGGTCCAAATATTATCCATTGATATTGGCATATCAACTGCAAGGTTTTGAAGCTTATTTCCGATTGTAGATATCACTTTGTTAAGCAGGATTTCTTTTAATATGTCTGGACCATATCCGCATATGTTGACGTGACGTAGGGAAAGTATACTTGGAAACTCAATCTCATTTACACTACGCATTAAATCGTTACTAAAAGTAACTGAAACTCTGCTCATGTTTCTTAAGCAAGTTAAATTAACTGATAACCGCTTAAGATTAGGCAAAAGCTGTAAACTGTCTTTGGTTTTTGTAATTACGTCAATAGGATTTGGAGATACCCACACTAAAATCAAAGTAACATTCCAAACATGACTACCCCAAGACGACAAGAGTTTCCATTGTGAGGATCTATCAGAATTGCGACCATCAACTTCCAGAACAACCACGACTTCAACAGGAATGGGGACAAGTTGAGAGAAATTTTTCTCTGGCTTTTGTGGTAAATCCCAGGCGAAAACCACGCAGTCGTCGGTTAGTAGTGTTGATTTGCCGCTTTCCAAAATAAGATCTTCATGCAACTTGCACAAATGTCTTTGAAGATATTTATTCACGTGGCACAAGGCAAACAAATCAGTCCAGTGAAGCGACGGACAGTTAAGGAATACAATTGGAATGATCTGAAAGTAATTATTACTGCTATATATATCTTTATTTTTTACAATGAATGATTTTTAAGACGTAAATGGTCGTTGCTTACAAGCTCCATGTAGATGTCTGTCAGATTCCATTTTCCTTTCATTACTGCACCTTCAGAAGGAATAGTTTTTAAAATGTTCAGCTTGTCAGCGGCAGAATTTAAGGTACTCAAAATTACTTCTCGAACTTCCTGTGTGCATGATACAGAAGTTAGGAATATTCAACCTTCCAAAAAATCTATAAGGCAATTCGTATGGTTTCTTACGTCAGGTAACTTTAGGTACGCGAAGGAATCTACAGGCTCCATATTGTTGACCTTTGATAACAAAATGTTTATTCCTACCATACGGGAGCATGACGCGAAGTGAAAGTGACTGAATGGAGACCAAAGTTCTATATGGGTTTCAGCTGGAGTGACGGGGTAATTGTTTTTTCTTAGTATTTTGTTAATTACCATGATATTTGCCTTGCATGGACTATTATCTGAAACATTCATGTGTGCCACTAATGTGATTTTTTGAATCGAGAATTTGGTTGTCAGAGCACTGGACTAAATACCTCATTAACCACAAGCGGACAAACCAAACATCAAATTTAATCGTTTCGTGTTTCTAGCCGCAACTGTGCAACAAATTGTAACTAAGAAATTCTTCCGTCTCCAATAGTTGTTGATGGAAGCAAATACGGTTACCACTTTTACGTTGTTGGACCTTCATACATCCACAGGCCGTGTTCATAGTAGTGATTTAGAATTGTGTACTTTGTTGTGTAGCTATACTCATCTTTTATTTAAGAGTTTTTGAAACTAAAAAGTGCATATAAAGCGTTATACGCAATTAAAGGAAACAAAATAATAGGTTAACTAAACCAGCAATTCCAAAAAATAAAACAGTTTTTAATTGAAACTAAACATTGTGTATAGAGATGAGGTGCTTGTATATAAGTAGGACCAATTTCATTCTACATGAAACAATCCACGTACAAACAAACAAACCTGATGGAAAGCGTATCGTAATAAGGATGGTTTGTTGTCCATGTTCAGAAAACGTTGTAATAATATATACATACATGCATGGGAAGATAACCTTTAAACTATACGTATTCGTAAAGCTTTACGTATTCAAGTTCTCAATATTGATTCAAAATTTAAACAATTCATGCTACGACATGAAGTAAAAATCAAATAAGGCCTTACTTCAAAATCTTGTAATATTTGCTAGTGGTAAACGTTGTATATTCTAGTTTAGTTCAATAAGAGCTAAGCTCAGTAGACACATCATTTGTCGAATTGGAGAGTCATTCTCTTCGCATGTGACATTGTAGCATTACTTATCAAAGAATCCCACAGTTTATGAGTTGCAAGCGGAGTTTCCAGGGTTCACATAGATTATTTCATACGAGGTTACGGTTACGCGATGTTTCCAGGCGAATTTCCCGTGTCCATCGCAATCGCCAATCCGTATTTATTTCAATTCACAACGCTTTCTATAAGGTCCTGTACAAGGTTATTACTGCTTCAGTCAACCTTGCACAACTTTCTTATGCAACATCAATCAACATTTTGTCTGACATATCACTCTTTTCCTGAACAGTGCTTCAAGCCGCCCCCAGAAAATGTTCAATATTTGCTTTTACGTAACTATTCAGTGAGCCTCGTATTTCCTGGGAAGAAAACTTTCTCTCATTTAATTAACATTTTAACTTCACCCCTGCTTGATACCGATTTTATTCCAACAATATTTCCAACATTCAATCAAATGGCAATGTCACCGTATACAATGTTTGTATTATTAAAAACATCGCTGGGTCCACCTAAACGCTTTGTATATTTTGTAGAACAGAACCTTCCAGCGTTAAAGTTCACGTTTTACTACGATTGGGGCGTCAAAGAAAGAGTTGAAGTTTATGTAGAATGCAATTATTACTGCGACAACACCTATCTATATACATTCAACATGGACACGATTCGCAGTAATATTCAAAAACCACATGAGTTGCATAGAAAACTATTCTTTAAAGCACCAGGCAGAGGAATTCAAAGTTTTTATTTTTCACGGATAACCACACACTATTACTACCACTTCCTGTTACAATGCCCGAATTACTTAAGGCAGAGACTAGCATATGTGAAGTTGTGTTCTGCAGATATTTTCACACTTAAATCTATTTCGGAGATTCACAATCTTACTGTTTTCATTGCACCTCGAGACTTTGCTACGTTTGTTAATCGAGGTGAAGATACGCAGATACTCTTTGGAGGATTTCAAGCAGGAAATTACTCCAACTTGGGGATCTACTTGCGAACTGGATTGTATCTACATTCTATTGATTCCTTGTCGTATATTTACTGTATGCGAAGGACAAATGTAGATCATGAATTTAAAATGAAGTTTTGGATTGCTCCCTTCGCCCTAGATCTCTGGATTTGTCTGTGCATTATTTTAGGCATATTTTGCATCTTCCATGCAGCTTGTTTCAACCCAAATCTATTTCTCCGAAATATAGGCCAGTCAATCACACACGTTGTCAGTCTGATCTTTGGTCAAGGCGTGAAGCATGGTAACCTTGTGCACTTAGTGATTGCTGCCGTTGGAGTAATGATTTGCATGGTTTACAGTAACTGCTTGCTAAGTTTGGTCGTGATGAGGACTCCAGCTCCTACGTATAAGCTATTTAGGGACATCATACAAGATGGGTATAAAATTCTGTCTTTAGCCGGTGAACTCGGACCGGATAATATGCTGCTGGACTTCAGAATGAGAGGGATAGAAACACATCTACTCGAATCGTTTCATTTGGTTACAAATACCAGTTCATGGCAGATCACCGAAGAAATGATTGTTATGAAATTAATTGAAAAACATGTGAGAGCTGCTGATACGTCTTATGTCGATATCGACTTGGGACAGTATCGCAAGGCTTTATTAAAAGTTGGACTCGAGTCACAATACGAGTGTCACTACGTACCTGAAACAATCAGACCGGGGCCAGTGTTTTGGGCGACATACACTGTCAATCGACACTGGATCGCAAAATCAATACGAAGTATTCAAGAGTCGGGCCTCCAAAACCAATGGATCACATGGACTGACAGGCTTTACTATGGAGCTACGACTATTTCTTTAAATAAAAGGGAACTTACCAGTGACAAAATAGTACGGAGGAAACTAGTACCAATTTTATACCTAATTGGAATTTTTCAGATGCTTGCCACTATCCGATTTGTGTATGAACTGTTTAATATAAATACTTACAACACTTAGAATGGTATGATTTTATTAAGTAGCGAAAGCTACGTTATGGGATTGCATTTTCTGTCTGTCTGTCTGTCTGTCCGTCCGTCT
>JAAXOA010004099.1:0-10661 GCA_036561885.1 Salina celebensis
TATCGAGAAAGTTTGCAATGAGCTGCTTAAACTTGTAATATTGAATGCGCAATGGCAGTATGTTTCATCGGAACTGCTGAGTTTAGCAAGGTTTGAATTCTATATGGATCTTTTTGCGTGGGATGTGGAATATTAAAAAGCTATTCTTGGCACTGAGCCCAGAGATGAACCGATTTGTTTAAAAGCTTGTCTTGTGTTTAGGCGAAATTAATTTATGGGAGTGAGGTTATTAGCAGTGGATGTTATATGAGGTCATCGATGAAGCCGTATCATACATGCCTTTCCGTACATAAATTCTATGTATAATATATTTACGGACTAAAATACCTAAAATCCTAGCTAGAAGCAAAACTAAGGTTAATCCTTTAAATCCTCTCTGTTGATGAATATGCGGTTGCAATCTAATTTGCTTGGAGTTAATTTTTACAACACACGCACTATTATTACTACACTGCATATAACAAAGTCGCGAATGAAAGTCACATTAACAATTTACAGTCAACAGTAGAAGGATCAAGATGTGATCATTATGCATACAAGAGAATTCTTTGTTTCACATCGGAAAGATAAACAAAATATTTCTTTGAAAGACTCGCGTGCGTGTGAAAGAAGCCTTTCGATCTGAAAAATCAAGTGAGGGATATAAGTCAAATTACAACTCGATAAATACGATAAGGAATGGTTATTAATTAGCTATCTGTTAACTTTAATGTTTTGAAAGATGGTACAGCATCTGTATTGATTATAAATGTAAGTATTCCGAAGAAAATTATGCATAAAGTCAAAACAAATTAGGAGTATTTTATTATTTTACAGATCATAAATACAAAGATATTTACTTGGTTTATAAACACAGTAAATAATTTCTTAAAGTATTTTTGACGACCATAAAGCACGTTTGAAAGTCGTACTCACTCCATTATCAACAACCTTTTGAGTTATTACTCAAAGTATTTTGCATATTTTGTTTTGTTATCGTCCACAAACTTTAGATAACTCATCAAGCTTTTCTTCGAGTTTAAATATTCGTCACATTTATGAAACTTTTTTTTGTTGGGGGCGGGGATGGGTTAAATACCTCTCGTAATGTGCTATATATGTACAGAGAATGGAAAGATGGAATACATAAAAACTCCGACCGCCGATGCATGCAAATATGTTTTCTGCTGTGTGTTGGATTGAATCTAGAATGTATCATTAAATTCCTCCTCATCAGGAGCAAGATGATGACTTTTGGAATTGTAGTGACACCATGGAGTAAGTGAAAATGATTCCGCATAGCTAAAAGCCAAATAGCCGTTATTTAAGTTCCTATCAACCATTAATCTTAAATAAAAGTTAGGAGCTCACCTGGGCCATAAACTGAGAAGTAATAGTAAAAAAGTTCAAGCCTTTCAATCCCAAATCACCCGACATGCAGTCATAGTGAATGTTATCGATCGCTTGTATCAAGTTCAACTTTTCCTCAATGGGAATGAATGAGTCCTGGTTTTTCTTTTTGTTGCTTTATTTTTTCACAAAACTCGGGAACCTAACAGCCTAAACACCGATACAACTAAGACAAACAAATGAAGTTAAACTTCGTGGTTTTAACTTATAACATCTTTACCGATCTATGCAGTTTGCTTCCACTCCATAGCATACAACCAAATGGTGTAAGGCATAAAAAGTAAATTGAATCATAGATCCAGCCTTGAGATCCTTCGGAAATATATTCCCCGAGAAAATACGCCGTATAAAGAGTGAATGATAAGGCCACCCAGAACGTAGCCAAACCGAATATCTCGTTGAACTCTTCAAGCAAATCTGTCGTTTCCGTGTGTATTTCAATTGTCTGCAAGTTACAACAACATTTTAATATTTAATAGCGCATGCTGAGAGACACACCATATTTATACCTGTATCAAGGTTAAGTTGTGATTTTGTGTACTGCCTGTACAATTTTTGTACAGACGATCAAAGCAAACTCCAAAAGCAGCCATCATTAACATGTAAAGCATCCACATCAGTTCCACTGAATAATCAATTACCGCCCAGAAAGTCAGCAGCACTCCTGCTAAAACATTTTCACCTTCGAAAATGGAACAAAAATATGTGGTACTGGAAAACCGGCAATTTGTTGTGTCGTTTCGGCTAGTTATTTGGAATGGGACTCCGAGAATATTAAGTAAATGAGTAAATGAATCTACAGGGTCAGTCATTATCAGATACACCGAGTAAGTAACAGTATACATCAGAGTAACTATCACAAGTGACCAGGCTAAGTTACTGTCTTGAATTTGAGGCAGGATATGCTTTCTCCCTTCTGAAATCCTTTGATTCCACTGGAATTTCTGGTATAAGCATTCAAGGCGATTTAACAATCCCACAATCTTGTCTCCAGAGTAAACCAGGGTGGTTATAAGGACAACGTAAAAGATGGTAAAGGTCACCCAGTAAATTTTCCCAATAATGTCTGCTATCGTATTTTGTCCACGTTCCTGGGACATGAATGTGATGGACAGGTAAAATGTCATTGTGCACCACCAAACAAAAGATATAACCTGAATAAATATATGAAAACCGTTACTAAACGCATAACAGATTGTGAATATATAATAAATATATACATAATTCAGAGTATATATATAATTTCACAACTAAACCTTGTCTCGAAAGCCACATCTGATCGAAAGATAAGTATGGCTGGACTTATCGTATATGATCTTGAGAGGAATGAATGGGGTCCTACCAAATGTTCTTATGAATGGCAGGACAATGTTTCCAAGAAGTTGACATGAATCCTGCCTACTTCGAAGTTGGAGAAAACTTTCCCTTTGCAATGGTTTCATGGACTATATTTATGAAAGCAACTGGCTCCACGTAAGCTACGTATTTTGCAAACAACCTCATCGTGAGTTGTCACCATAAACCATTATGAAGTGCTTAATACATTTTATTCAAATATAATGGACGAAAATTACGAAGTCCGACTATTGCTAACCGAGATATTCTTTAGACAAATGTATTAGTTGATTTGGGCTAAGAAAATATTGTCTGAATGCACACAATTTCAGTCATTCCCATTTGGAAGCAGAAGTAGTCGATAAAATTGTTTTTTGTAAAGAATTAGTTTCGCTTCATAGCATAGCTTTTCTTCATTGAAATTTAGTTTTATTGCTATACGTAGCGAAGCTAATGATTGCTGATATCGGTAGTGTTCAAGAAATTATTTTGAGAACGGCGACTTTCCATTCATGCATCTCCAACCCTCCAGGAGGGAGTTCTCTTTCAAATTTCGCAATGGGCCATGCGATACATAATTGAACTCCCTATTGTTGTTAATTTAGTAACTTAAATTAAACACAATACATATATCGTCACAGCATCTTGTATGCGTGCGCATTTTTTTTTCTGGTAGCAACTTTGCACTATATTTGGATTCTCCCTGCATTCTGCCATTTCTCAAGTATAATTAAATGGTTTCAACGACTAATTCTTTCATCAAATTATGGAATGGATTATGGAACCAGTGAAAGCACTACTTTTCAAATATAGCAATTTAACGACATTTCAAACCGATCATGCGGAACTGACTCGCTAGTTTCCACCTCAAACATATATGAATATAATGACATCAAATAGTATTCAATTTTGCAGCGTCTATCATAAATTATTACATTGAAAAAGTAAACGTGTGTAATGGAATAGGAAAGCTTTGTTTTTGAATTCGAAGCTGACCGGGATATACATAGCTCATGCTCCGTTATGATAAATAGCCATACTAATAATTGTCTGTCCTGTAATGTAGGAGTTTTTGATAATTATCCCTTAAATTTCTTCTTACCTAGGGGTTTGGCTCAATACTTTAAATGATGTGGATGCTTTGCTTTTATCCTATCACTTGTAAACCCATGTGATCTAACCAAGTAAAAGAAACTTTTCTCTAAGAATTTGGCTGAATGCGAGAATTTATTTTACACAAACGAAGTAATTTTGAAATGAAGTGCCTGACGTGATCCGCGCTAATCAGCTATTACGGTTAGCGACAAAGCATTTGTATTGCCAAATTAATATATGTATTATATACAGGTTCTGTACAATATATTACCTTACGACAGCAGAAGAATTTTTTATTTATAAATACAATTTTTAAACTTCGACAGTATTCTTACGCGTTAAACTAAGCTAAAATGTGTTTAGTTTTACAAGGAACAAAATTTGCACAAAACGTATTAAAATTACAAATACATAGTATTTAAACCATACATGTTGAAAGTTTTGTTCGTTTTTTTAATGTTTCCGATTTCCGGTGTAGAAGTCACGGTTTGGTTTGCTGAACGCAAATCGTAAAATATGTGACAACGAGGGTAACGACCTGGGTCATACATGCAAAACTTAACTGTTAATCATTCGTAACCTTCAATATCCTTCTCTTACAGCTGGAACCAAACATATAACTTACCGCTCCAATTAACGAGTACGTTATTGTAAATCCATTCCCATGTATGCCAATCCCATTTGTTGGAAGTTCTGCTAGTACAACTTGCCACTCGTCCTGTGGAATAGCTTTTCTATTACAATCGTCTAATATCCATTTCCTAATTGTGCTAACTTTATCAATAATGTTAGCAGAGATAACAAGAATTCCGGCAGTTTCACAGTAGAATACAAGCATTGACACTTTCTCCCCGTAGTCAGTGACTACAATGGTGTAATCAAGCTCAATTGAATACCATAGGATTCCCTCGGCGAAAAAGATAAACACCATGTTCCCTAATGAGTTATTAATCACCTGCGAAAGTTGTCTCAAATCCTTATATTTGATGTACAGCTTGGTCCAGGTTTTTTCTCGACACTTCGAAGGCTTCTTGATGTAGTTCAATGTCGTTTCTGCAAACTCTTTCGCACAACACCAGAGGGTAAGACTATGCACTAGAATGCAACAGTCACTATAGTGGCTCAAAACGTGTCTAACAAAATTTATTTTCTGTGATTACATAAATATTAAATAAAAAGCGAAAATACTAATAGTATTTGTTATGTTTAAACAAAAATTACTCTTGAAATGTTGCAACTGAGCAGCATATGAAGGAACCAATGATCTTCCAGTCAGTTGGTTTCGACGATAAACAAGTTCCGGTGGAAATGATACAGGTTTTCATAATCTCTTTTGACCATTCAGGTCCACGAACGCCATGCAAAAATCCATATATTGGTGCCAATGTATACAAACAGAAGACAACAGTAACAACACTTCGCCTCTGTAGCTTTCCTCCTTGCCATTTAGTGAATTGTAAAGTATTGACGACATCAAGGAAGTCAGCGCTGTTCCACCAAAACCGTTTTATCACGATAAACTGGAAAAGAAATGAGAACACAGCTCCAACGAAACTGAAGTAGGGAACTGGATCATTTGGTGACTCGAAGGAATAAGGTCGTTTGCCGTAAACATTATACATCGTGTTTAGCATCGGAAGAATATACGACACTGCGCATAGGATCTTAGAGTAATGAACGGATTTGAATAAGTCGTAAAGAAGTCGTTGAGAAGGATAACGTACATTTACCAACTTACCCTCTGAAAAACAAAACCGTGCAGTTTAAAGCCATCTGCTTTCTGAACAATTCGAAAAGGACAGATGCATAAGTAATATGCAAAGTTAAAATAAACTGTGATGTATGTGGATGCTTGGAACAATTCCGTTTGTATTTGCATTGTTGTTTCCGATGAATCCGAAACACATTTTCGAAAGTGTAGCTGTCCAACACTGACTGGATATGCATTGCATCGATATTCTTAGGTTATTGATGAATTCAAATTGCTATGAAAATAAAAAGCCATGTCTACGAGCACTATGAACAGCACTATGGCTAATGCTGTTTGCACAAAGGGTGTACTGAAATATTGTTCAATTATAAATAAAATCATGAAGCTAAATTGGAACATCATTGTGCGAAAGTTATGCCCAGCAGTTTTAAGCAAATCTCTTATGAAAACCCAATTTAATATTATCTCCATTTTAAATCCATTGTATAAATTGACTTTCAAGACAAAAATTACATTAGAGGAAAATTTATTATTTGGAAAATTATGGACACTATTTATAATCAACTGTTATGAAGTGGTTATTGGATTTTTGACGTAATCAACTCCAACTTAAATTATCCGAATATATATAGAAAGTGTTTATATTGGGCTTTCGGGTTTCTTGCACTACTCCAACCATAATGAATATCGTCTATCATGGCATTTCACTAAATATCTACTATTATTTTAGTTTTAAGTATGGTGGAGATATTAAATGCATGAAGTTTAACCAAACCAGGAATGTTTAATTATTTTATAGATCATAGACATTTATTGGGTTGTTAATATTTTCACACTTTATTACAATTCCCCATAGTTTCTTAACAGGGGTTTGACGATCATCACCAAGTTTCTCTCACTTCAGTTAATTATGAACTAAACAGGATGTTGTCAGGTTCATTACATACCGGAACTGAAATATTTGAACTTTTATGCTGCCACCAATCACTCAAATTATCATAAACTTTAGTTCTTGTAACATTTAAAAATGACGTTTATCTCTTTGCAGAGGGAACACCATTGAAGCATTGCATTGTCAACAACTTTATGAGTTTTCTTCCACTCGAAGTATTTCGCATATTCCGTTTTGTTATCGCCCACAAACTTTAGATATGTCATTAAACTTAACGTTGAATTAAAATCAATCACATTAATAAAACTTTTCGGTGGTAAATCTCTCTCATATTTGCCCCCTCCATAAACCACAGGAACCATTCCAAGTTCCAAAGTACGCCAGAGCTTCTCCGTGATGTAGTCCTCACAAAGGCTGTTCTCGAACGCCAAAAAGAATTTGTATTCGGTTCCAAACTGCTCCCAAGATGAATCGCAATTTTTCGCATATCTTACACATGTAAACGGTTTTCCACAACCACCAAAGATATCAACGTCTGCGATTCCTGTGCTTTTCATTTCTTTAATTAGTAACTCTCGTTTTGAATCCGTGTGGCAATTTGAAATGACACCGGATATCAGTTTCGTTTTCCCCGATATCCACTCATCAAGGGAAACATTTCCTACTGTAACTTTCTCGAGTGGCTTAGCCAACTTAACTGCTTTAGCATACGGTGTCCAAATATCAGAATCCCTTCTGTATGACATGGTCCAGTTTACATGGCCCTTCAAGGGATTCCTCCAGTAGCTCAGAGGGGGTGGCTCTCGTATAAAAGCGATCCGAGGAGGTCCTGATGAATTTGTTTGCGGCAGCTCCGATCTGGAAATCATTAAAACAACAAAAGTTATATTCCAAAGCTTTACAATAAATTATGAATTTAGTATTAGATATGTAGTAATAATTACATGTTGAGTCCACGATTAAACATCCAAAGAATCACAGCGTCGGCATCAGTCACGGTTCCGTTTGCGAATGAAAACTGACAGGGTGCCATGTCAGCGAATTCCGGTAGATCGGTGTCACGACATATATTATTTTTCCCCTCGTTCACAACATCGATTGCATGATTTTGACGAGCAATCCTGGATTCGATTTCCCCTTGAGGAACGTAGAATTTGGGAGGTATCCAAAATACAATTTTTGTGGGTTTTCCAGTATTCATGATGCTATCATGGACTTGTAATTCAATAGGTTCATCTTTCCCCACAGATAATGTTTTTTCCAGACGCAGGATTTTATAATTTAACACGCAAACTAGCAAAAAAGTACCAAGGCCTATTGTCCCTGTGTATTTTAAGGAAAATTTTTTTCCTGACATTTTGAATGTTAACTTCAACAGTTATTTTGACAACTTTATTAGTAAAAAACTCAGGCTCCAAACAAGAGACCTAATGACGAGAGAACCAAAAAACAACTGTCCGGCCTACTCTTAACTTCCAAGCCTTATAAGGGCTAAGGCCCCATATTAAGTACCTAGGTCATGTTTCTTCCCTTGAAATTCATTCACAAAATGTATCTGTGCAGGTGTACGGAGTCAAATACTAAAAAATGTATGTACGTGTTTTTATGTGGCCGAGATAATAAACGTATTAGTTAGATTTTTTTATCAAAATAGAACGTAAAAAGGTACCTGTTTTTTATCATATTTTGTATAACTTTTCCAAACAGTGGCCTGCATAAACCTTCGTACATGTACGTAAAAAAGTAAAATCTTCACGTTGAAACAGGTATCATGCCCAAATTCGCTTGCATTCCCTAAAAATAGTGAATTATTTTTATCCATACGAAAATGAATTCGTTCTGCCAGGTGCAGGTATATGAACATTTGGAGAAAATATATATTGTATGAAATATCAATAGCCAATTTAATACTTAATGTGTTACTTTATCCTGGGTACGCATACAAAATCTGACAGCTTTAATTACAACGGGCAGATTGCTTATACAATACATATAAAAAATATATTTTTTTTTTAGTATGTATCAACCTCTTCCGACCGCGGTACAATGTAAAAATGACGTAAGTTCATTTGGAGACGGTTTCAGCCAGAGACGGTTATCGTCAAACCTGTCTATACAAAAAAAAACGTACTCTACAAAAAAAAAATAATTTGGCGGCATTAGGAGATCCACAATAAACAAAAAATCAAACAAACTATCATTTTACTATGAATATTTACCTGAACTTTGAGGGAGAATACCTCTATGATTGGACTGGAAATCAACGACCAAAACTGCTATTGCTGCCAACAAGCCGGAACGGAGAAACTTTTAAATTGCCACCAGAGCATCAAGTCATCGTATACTTTACGGATTGAGTCGTTGGCCCTATTCTGCACCGCTTTGCACAGGGAACACCACCGGAGGATATTAAAATTAACAACTCTGTGTGTCTTCCTCCACTCAAAGTATTTCGCATACTCCGTCTCATTATCCCCCAGGAATTGAAGATACATCATCAGCTCCTCCGGTGTCTTGAAGTCCATCACATTTATGAAACTGTTCGGTGGTAAGTCCTTGTGGTAATTCCCTCCTCCATAAACAACCGGAACAATTCCTATTTCCAAAGTGCGCCAAACTTTCTCAGTAATGTAATCTTCACAGACGCTGTTCTCAAACGCCAAAAAGAATTTGTACTCTTCACCAAGTTTCGCCCATGCTGAGTCACAGTTTTTGGCATATCTTCCGCACCTGAAGCGCCTTCCACACTGGCCATAAAGGTCGATAGGAGCAAGTCGAGTTTTCCTCATTTCTTTGATAAGATCTAGTCGCCGGGAAGGACTTGGGCAACTTGATATTGCAGCAGATATCATTCTTGTTTTTCCTTTGATCCAAGTATCTAGTGAACGGTTTCCAATTATAATTTCCGGAAGGGGCGTGGCTAACTGGATTGTTTTCCCGAATGGACTCCATACATCAGAATCCTTTCTGTATGTCATTGTCCAGTTAATGTCGCCTTCCAAGCGGTTCTTCCAGTAGCTCAGGGGTGGTGGCTCTTCTAAGAAGGCAACTCGAACAGTTCCTGGTGAAGTTTCGGGAAGCTCCGTCCTGAGGCAAAAATGAAAGCGGCTATTAATTTATTACGCCAAAATAATAATAATAAAAAAATCTTGGGAAAATTACGCATTCAATCCTCGATTAAACATCCAAAGAACAACTGCATCCGCACCGGTCACGCTTCTTGTTAGTTTAAACTGGCACGGACTAAGGTCGGAAAACTCAGCAAGGTTGGCGTCACGACAGATTTGGTTTTTTCCCTGGATAAGAAGCTGGATTATGTGATTTTGGGCAACAATCCTTCTCTTTGCCTTGTACATCGGAACGTTAAATTTTGGAGGAACCCAAAATACAATCTTTGTAGGTCCTCTTACAGGAAGTATGGCACCACCGCTACCATTTCGGTTCAGGTTCTGATGTCCATGGAGGGTTTGATGTGTAGTCGAGATCGTGATCATTGCAGCAGTCTCGCCCGCATTTAACTCAATTGATTTATTGTCATCGTCCGACTTCCACTTAATGTAATCAAACAGGCAGAGCAATAGCAAACTTGTGAATAAAATGGTAGGTCGATGATTTAAATAATATCTTGAGCCAATCATTTTGAAGTGGAAAGTTTTAATTAATTTAATCATAGATTAGGAATAAGGTTAAACTAGATGTAGTAACAAGGGTTGCCGTTGTGATCAATGCATTGAGAAAAGTTGTACTTTTAATGCTACCATATGATTGTATTTTTCAAAACAAACATAGTAGTTTTCATCAGCATCAAGGGTGTGTGATTCGCTCACTTTTGAGCACTGAACAACTGTTTGGGTTTCAAACCGTTTCCATGTACAACATACGTACAACTTCTTTCAAAAAACATTGTCACACCAGTTTACAAGGGAAAGGCCTGTTTCGCTGTCTCTATTTCCTCTGAGAATTTAATTGCAGTAAAAATTGTATGCTAACATAAAAAGGAAATTATAGGAGAAACCGTTTTCATAACCAAAGTCTCAATTCACCCCACAGCAATGCTATTAGAAAAGAAGTCAAACCAACTATTTTAAGTAGCTGTCCATGATTTATTAAAATGACAAAGTCAATTTTATTTACAAAGTTCGTTAGTTTTTATAGTTTAAACTAGAATTAGTCTAATACTTTGAGGTACTTTTCTTCTATCAGTTTTGGGAGGAGTTTTTGTCTTGAAAAAAGTAAAAA
>JAAXOA010004100.1:0-10661 GCA_036561885.1 Salina celebensis
ACATATTTCAAACCTAATGAGTGGCTGTTTTTCACCAAAAACATTGATACACGGCCACAGGCGTATACAGATGTTGCAATAGCTATCCAAGTGAATATGTCAAATATGCGAACTAACTTAAGAGCCGCAACAAATATCGATGTTTGTTCTTCAGGTCCACAGCTCACAAATTTTAGGCGGGATGGGTGAAAGTAGAAATGAAATTGATCTTGTTTTCCAGCCATGAAAATATGGAGCATCGGACACTGCTCAATCCAAGCATTTAAATATGAGTCAGGATTTGCCTTTTGACCAACTCCAAATCTGTTTTCGAGCATAGACTGAATGAGATCAAATCCCGAAAGGTTCTTCATTGCATACTTGATTAGAAGAATTTCTGCAAAGATTCTGGCGTCATCGAGGATCAGCTCGTCAAAGTTGTGCCCGTGGGCTTGGTAAAGAGATTTTAGTATTGGGTACTCTGTAACTTCTGGATGATCCATGACAGAAAGCAAATTTTCTCTTATGGGTAAATAGGTGAAAGAAAGAAGAAACGTGTTTCCATAGTTTTTCTGGTTTTCGGAGTCAATTTTCGAACAAAGACTTGAAAATGTGAGATTGTTGCCAAGATACTTCCCCTCAAACGGAGTTAAGTAATGAGGATTCCTGACAAGGTGTATAAGACCACCTTTTGAGTTTGCTACAAATAGTTCTTTGTGTGAAGAAATGAAGAGAAAGTCTGTTCGAAGGAATTGATCCCGAAATATGACGATAGAAGCTAGCCATGCCTCCAAATATTTTGGTCCTTGGTTTGGTGTCGGAACTAGAATGTGGAACTGCCGACGGACAACTTGTGTGCCTTGGGTTAGCTCATCAACCTTTGGATGGATAAAGGCATTGATTACTGTGTCTTCCAGAGTCCGGTTGAATTTGTGATGCCAAAATCGCTGGAATTGCCACGGAGTAGTAAAGAAAATTTGGTGAATGGCTGTGTCAATTTCGTAAAATTCTGGAGCCTCTCTGATTCCTGGAGGAAAAAGATACAGATGAGCTTCACATCGCCATGGTTTAGATATACTAGTAAGATCGTGATCCGGGAAACTGTAACACCGTGAGTCATACTTAAAGTTTTCGCAATATGTGATTTTCGTTGTTTTATTATTTGAAACCAGACTACTTTCAAAAATTCGTATATACTGAACGAATTCCACACTCTGTAGTGTTTGTTTCCTGTACCAGATTTTGTAGACGTGATAGTTCGTAACGGCAAAACCTGCATAGGGAGTTCCACTATAGTCAAGGTCAATGTTTTTATAGTTTATCAAATGAATTAAACATTCTGAAAATATGCTTGTGTACTCTGATAAATTGAAGTTTCCGTTTGCAGTGGAGTATACGAGTGGAGACCGATTGCTGGAAACTTGTTTAATGGTTGGACGTAATAAACGGAAATTTATTGAGGTTTGTATTCCTAAAAATATTATCAAGACAACTACCAATACGTTCCTATTCATTGTCAAAAGCTGTACTGAAATAGTACTCTACGTACCTATCGTTAGGAAGATTTTAAAAGTTGTTTTTCATTACAGGCACTTATTTAAATGAGGTCTGATCCCAAAAGGTAGGTCTAAACAGTACCACAATTTTCTCCAAGGTTTCATGGTTTAAAATCGTATAGTCACGTTGCTCTAAAGGTCATGGTTAGTCTGGTAAGGATTTGAAGAATGAAGTTTTTTCAGATGTGAAAGCCATGAAATGAAATGTAGTGATAAACGGTATATATGAAAGGCCTTCAAAAATCAATTTTATATATTTTCTTTATTTTCTAACATACGCAAAAATTTGTACAAACCAGTCCGTTGCACACGAATTCTTGAAGTAGCGAAAGGAAATAACGCTTACGGGAATATGAATTATGTGTATTGCAAAAAAAACTCGAATCAGGGTTACAATTGAATATTAATCATGGATTCAAAGAGCATAAATGATTAGCTCAAAGAGCTCTATCGCAATTGGGAATAAAAATATTTCGTCATTAATGGAGCATTATTGTATACTTTAATTGTGCCATTAACGAGTGAAGATGACGTAATTAGTCATATGTTCCCTCAGCGAAAATGCTAAGCTCAACGAGCTCTATCCAAATCAGGAATAAAGATATTTTGATATTTATAGAGCATTTAACTTTAATTGTACCATTAACTAGTGAAGATGACTTAATTAGTCATATGTTCCATCAGCAAAAATGCTAAGCTCAACGAGCTCTATCCAAATCGGGAATAAAAATATTTTGATATTTATAGAGCATTTAACTTTATTTGTACCAATAACTGGTGAAGATGACGTAATTAGTCATATGTTCCAGAAGCAAAAATGCTCAGCTCAAAGAGATCTATCGAAATCGGAAATAAAAATATTTTGATATATGTGGAGCAATTAACTTCAATTGTACCATTAATTAACGTGATGTGCAAAAATCTTGAAAATTGGCCCTTGAGGTCCTTGGTGAACAAGGACTAAGTACAGAAAATTTGAGCTTTGCTACGATGCATTGCACCAGAGATATACGGCGAACGGACGGACAGACAGAATTAACGATTTTATAAAGTAGCTTTCGCTACTTAATAAAAAATATTCTAATTGACAGCAATACAATCTAATGCAAATTGATATTGTAGGATTATATGATAATGATCATACATGATCGAGTACGGGTACGCATTAAGGTTGAAATTACTTTTATGTACAAAGAAACGTTATTATTAAAAGTTCTAAAATAACAGTATGGAGGTACTCCGATTACACCAAGCTGACATAGATATCCCGTACTTTTTAAACGTGTATTTTAGTTTTCTGTAGAAAGGTTTACGGCGCCTATTGCTGATTTCTCGGGTTTGTTTCCTTAATGTTGTTATCTTTCAATGCCTCACAATCTAGTGGTCCATGAGAAGTAGGCTCGTAGTCCTTTCAACGATTTGTTCGTATATACTCAAAATAGTTGAATGTTTTAGGGGAAAGAAGGACCCTATTTCTACTTTTATTGGTGCAAGTGCCTTCAANCGTAGTCCTTTCAACGATTTGTTCGTATATACTCAAAATAGTTGAATGTTTTAGGGGAAAGAAGGACCCTATTTCTACTTTTATTGGTGCAAGTGCCTTCAATTCCTTTCTCGCCAACTTTCCAAGACGAATTTGTTGCTTCCAGTATGTTTTCAGTTTGGAACCATCTGCTGGACATGTCATTGCCAGCGTGTCTATTCCACTTTGAAGAATCAAAGCTGTAACATCCAAACCAAACAGGAATCCTAACATTATCAGGGAAATATTAGTATGATATTTTATACAAACAAATGTAGCCGCAATATTTATCGTCATTCCGACGCTCATGAGGAGTGGAATAACAACCGTTCCAAAGTTGTTATACTCCCTCATGAATATTTGAGAGCATTGGTAAACATGTTTTGAGTCTCCAAACTTTTCCAGGATATATCCATGCCTATAGGTTTTCCCAATTGCGAATTGTGCTTCATGCAAAACCGCACACATAAACAACAAAGTCTGGCCTACGTCAATGCACGTGTAAAGTCCAAACAATGCCATATATAGAACTGTTCCAACTGTTATTGTTAACTCCAGTTGAACCTTAAACGGAATTAAGTCAGGCAACAGCTCCGTCAGGACTTGTCCTGGTGACTTTGATTCAATCAGGGGCAAGAGGGCGATTGTGCCAGCCCCAGCTGTGACAATTACGACTATATTTTCTACGATGAACTCAAATACAGTGGTAATAGTCATTCTTTTCTTTGCATATGAATGTCCACATCTCTGTGTATTGAAAGTCTTTGATTGATTCACTACCCAGATGGTGGAGTGGATATGGTTTTGAAACGTCCACATTGTAGCCAATCCTCCTGAAAATAGTCCAATGCTGACGACAAGAACAGACAAGTGAAATATGCTTTCAAATTTGTTCTGAGATGAAGTTGGAGAAGAACTTTGCAGTAATGCTAGTCGAAAACAGAGGAAAGCCAGAATGCAGAATAGATTTAAATCAATAAATCCTTTCAGAATGGGATGAGACTTTTCATATTGGAAATATCCTGACTGGTTGTTGTAAATGATACGTAACGGTCGAATTTTTTGTAATGTTTTATGTATATTTATGAGTGTAGTCCACATGACTGGAAGTTATCACAAATTTTGTAAGTTTTTCAAATGACAGCCAAGATCTGAATGCAAATTCGTAGGATTTGTATGCTGGTTTGTTAGAAAGAGTTCATGCAAGTGGCTAATGTTGGTCACATTATTCCAACTGTTGTTTTTGGTATTTAAAGCCCAGCTCGGAATAATTTCGGTTTACATGAAACGAGCAGAAAAGAGGCTTGTCCGACGTAGATGTATTTTAATATTCTGTCGAGCAACAAACAATGTTTTGTTTAATGTTCAAATTCATAAAGTTGCGTATTTTGTCATATATAAAAAGCAATATTATGTGTAAATATAGAGCAAGTTAAGTAAGTTTCCCAACATGATATTTATGACCACGTGCGAAGTAGAACTCAACTAGGTCTCAATAACAACACAACTACTCAGCTTCCAAACATAAAATTAGCCACAATACCAGGGACCCGAACATGAAACGTGTTCGCAAAGAATATTATATTATTATTTAATTCCGTATTATTATACCAGTAAAATACACTTCCTATCTTCTGCTTCTTCCCACCTATTAGGATTTTAAGTTTCTGTAATTAGAATTGTGTGGTGAATGACGGTTATCTCTACGGTTGTCTATTTGCTATACAAAAATTTCATTTAATCAATACAATACTCCCGTGAAAGCAGCTGAATTTACTTGGTGGTCTGTAAGAAAATCAGTTCGGCGGAAAATATGAAGCTAATTATGGACAAAAACGTTTTTCTAGTGATGGCACCCATCCCTAGAATCGAAATGCAGCACGGGCTGGAACTGATGAAGCTTTCAATCCTGCCTAAATCCTAAGATGGAAAATATTACAAATCTCTTACAGATAAGTGTGGTAAAAAAAGACTAGCATTTTCCAAATATCTTACCAGCTTGTCGTACCAAACTCTTGGATATGATTGAATTATTGGGGTTATATACTTTGTCATCTCGTAAACATCTGCTGCTGAATAGACAACGCAAGAGAGCCGTAGTGCAAAATAAACAAAGCCAAATTGCGTATACCAACTAAGTTGGGCATCGTGGGGATCCTTACTCGGAGAAAGCCAATTGAATAACTGTAAAATTGAAACGAGTTTGCTATAAAATGCATTCAATATTAAACATAACAGAATGCTACATAGCGTATGCATGAGTTACATGAACGATTATCAAATTTACGATGACTCCCATGCAGATCATAACTAGAGGAGATATAAACCTGCTGATTTCCTGGATTACTGCTGCAATGCTCAATATCTGTGTGGACAATGTCTCCGCGGATTGAAAGTTAACATTTATTGATATCCATTCGCCTTGCAGCTTTTTGGTAGCTTTAATTGACTTAAATGAAATATGCTCCAAGATCCTGGCGAGTTTGGATTTATAGGCTTGAATGAGGTTAACTAAAGCTCGGCATTGAACAACCACAAAGACATCTCCAAACACCCATGTAAAATGACCCAGTTTCTTAATAAGGGCACAGAATACGATAACAATTGTGTTCTGATCAGAGAGAATAGGTTTCCAGTGGCTTAACATTCCCTCAAAGTATTCCTCGCTAAATGTGCCATTTGGTTTGTGGTTGTATAGAATGTGTTGAACTTCATATGATAAGTGTTCACCCATCCCAAGCAGCATGAAGAATGACAGTAGCTGCCAGGGAAAACCGATAATACTTTCTAGCTGATTGAGGGTCAACGGAGAAATCGTAAATGTGGGAAAGACGTTGAAGAAGCCTTGTAAAATGGTATTGTTTAAAAAGAAAGTAAGTATTGATGAAAAACATTGACAAATAGTAAATAGGATGTCGAAGTTCGTGAAACTTTTCAAATGTCGTTGCTTGACTTGAAAGATTATTGAAGTTCATGTAGCAAATGAGAAGAAAGTCGATGAAAAAGAAGACACAGAGCCCACTGCGAATAAAATTTTCAATATATCCGATCCATCTGCGACACGTACATAGTTTCACAACAGTAAAATTTTATAGTAAGTTTATTTACTAAGAATTGTGCAGTCAAATATGAGAACTTACGTATTGTTCCAGGTTTGTAGCGACATAGTTCGTGCAGGGAACAGAAGAATGGCCCTTCCAACAAAAAGAAACAACCGGATGGATTCCATGTATAGGGTCTTGGGTGGAATATCTGCAAAAAAAAAGAAGAACTTACGAATTATTCCAGGTTTGTAGCGACATAGTTCGTGCAGGGAACAGAAGAATGGCCCTTCCAACAAAAAGAAACAACCGGATGGATTCCATGTATAGGGTCTTGGGTGGAATACCTGCAAAAAAAAGTTATCGATGAAATGCAATTCCGGAAACATCAAGATTTCAAACTTACCATCCGACAAATGCTGCTTTGGGCTTTCCATGGAGACTGGAATCAACTACTTGACTCTTCCCATTTCTTCTGAAAACCTAATTTTATCATTCATGGCACACATGGAAGTCCTCACATTCAAATAAGTACAAAATTAGATTTGAGTTATGTTAAAAATACTAACTGAGCAGAGGCGTACGAACGGTGGTACAAAGTGGTACGCCGTACCACTGGGGCCGGGATTGGAACGGCCCCGAAGGGGCCGGGACAAACTCTTTGAAGGTCCCTGCTTTTGGATACATCAAATTTAAGATTGTTGGACATGCATTTAGACTTAATATATACTCAATTCGTTGATATCAGCTTATTTCGTATATGATTTATAATACAAACTGTGGGTGTTGGTGGGTACCAACAATACCAATCTCAATATATCGGGTTCGGGACCCTAATTATGCAACACATACCTATCCATAAAATTGTGCTCGACAGCTTCATAAAAAAGGCCTTAGTGTAAAATGTAAGATGACCTGCAGTGTGGTACAAATATGGGCACTTTTTGCATTAAATGCCCGAAAAATTACCGTACCAGGGCCGGGACAAACGTTCGCACGCCTCTGTAACTGAGTATTCCAAGCTTTAAATCAACTTTGAATTTGAAAATTAGTTGTAAAATTATGCAGTTTATTTACTCCGACAAAAGAGTTTCCAGATCGCTAGCCACATAAGAATAAATTGTCAATATGGTATGAACTGCAATTACGGCGTCATGGACAGCAGAAAAGTTTAAGTTGGTTTAATTTATCCGAATAGCCTCCATTTGTACTTTTAACCAATTATGTGATGAACTTTGCTAATGTCTATGAGTTTCACATTCACAACAGTTTTATATTAAAGCATTTTCCGGTTTTAGTTTGAATAAAATTATCTAATATATTTCGGCTAGTATAGTGAGTGTGAAACTTTGAGTGAATTATACAAAATTTCTTCAAAATGCATTCTGAAAAGCCCCACGCCCTGTTCTTTTCTTAATGCACTGTATTCATATCAAATCAACAAATTCATTGTAAAAATCGCTCAATGTATCAGAGCTTAAAGTAGGTGATTACGACATTTAAAAAACTTTTAATAGCAATATTTGCTTGACACTTGTAGATGGTAGAGGTGGATATTGCAAAACGAAGTGAAATGATCTTGCCGTCTTGTAAACTTTTATAACATATGTATTCCAGATAAATTAAGTTATTTCCAGACAAACAGAATTCAGCTCAACCAGCAATTCCCGTCACAGAAGGTCGGATCGGATAAGTTGGGATTTCCATTTTAAGCTATTTTTTAAGTCAGTTTATTTATGCATCATAAAACAGACAGAATGAATATTTCAAACATCACTACCGCTCAGAATATTTCGATAATTTTTAATGTGTTTCGCAGAGATTTCGGTCACGGCAATCAAATAGACAATCGCCATCTATGTATATATTAGAATACACCTTTAATATATTATGCCTAATGTATTGGTGAATTGATTACCTAAATATATTTACAAAAACACTTAACATTTTAAAACTACTATTGCTATAAGCTAACGGAATGGAATGCTTAGAGTTAAGATATTCATATATTGGACACCTCTTGAGCGACTAATGTATATAACTAGATTTAAAATGTAATGAGGAGTGTAAGCAAATTATCAAGTGCCACCAACATCCAATCCAGTAAGGTACTATGGTTCACATTATAGTACGAGCCTCCTGTTCTGAGCGCTACGGCTGAAAAGGAGAGTGCAGATTTGTACAGAGCCGTGTTTGCAGGCACTAGGCCGAGTACTCGGTTTCGATAGTTTTTCCAAGAATGTTCTAAAGTTCCGCATATGATGCATTCCATAGAAGTATTGAAAAGTATTAAGACAACGAAACCCACAAGAACCAAGAACTGCATGATCCCCATCACCGTTCCATTGAGAAGGACTTGGTGAAAACTCATAAGGGCATATGCAGCTATTACCCATGTCACTTGAAGTCCGAACCAATGAAAAGCCAGTTTTGGGGTTGACATTGGAACATTCGCAAGACCAACTAGGCATTGCAAGGATCGGTAAAAGCTGACAATTGCTTCTCCATCAACTTCCATGGAGCTGCGAATACCAGTAATTTGAAACCGTCTCTGTCGTATTGATGTCGTCCGTTCAGGTTTGGCCAGAACTAGCCAGTAGTCGCAAACTATAACAACAAGCAATGTCATGAAGCAAATTGTTATTCCGGTGCTCATGAATGCTGCTACGATCCATACTTCAAAAGCTAAAAATGTCAGAACGGGTATTGAGCAGGGTTCAACATTGATTTCAAGTATATCTGAAAATATTTGGTAAAATGGATTCAGGGGGTAAAATAGAGACACTCCAAATAACGGAGGCAATATAATCGATCCCCAGCAGAGGCATTTTGTTAGATTCTCAAATTTCTTTGAATGTCTCAAGTTCCGTCCTATTACGGAGTGAAATGTTTCATCGTAGTGGATGTTCAGCCGAAATACTTGATTGAAAGTCGACGCGATTTCATATCCATGCGTATCTAAAAGCGATGTAAATAAAACAAGAACTGTGACGATTGCTGAAAGAAGATACGCCACTGTCAAAACGAACAGATCAGTTCTAGCGGCTTCCTCGTCGATGGCTTTGTTATTGTAAATTTTGTATGCTGCGAAACTAAGTGCCGGAGGGAGCGCGAAGTTAACTATTTGAATGAAACATTGGTGAGTGAATCGCCAACCTTTTACTGGGGCAAACTGCATGGCGCCTGAGTCCCACATTAGTGAGCCCACATGGGAATACTTGACAAATGTCGAATATCTTTGGCGCATGGCCTCATACACCGCGTAATTGATGAAGGGCATTCTTTTGACGAAGAAATTGTTCGAAAACAGCAACGATGCTTGTGAGCCTGGTTTTGGCCTTCTGGACGAGTTTAGTACCACTAAGTGTTGCAAAATGGAAACAAAGACAGGGTTTCTACGTTTCTCCGATTAGATATAGCAGCTTTGGAAATTTGTTGCTGCAACAACGACGTGTTTAGTTAGACGAATAAGGGTTATATGGATGAATTTAGTTTACTTACAGACTTGATCTATTTTAAGTTTTACTTCTTATGCAAAGCTCGGCGCATGGAATATTTAATCAGGCGCCTATTGTATTGATTCGAAAATTTACATGACTGTATATATATAGCATTACCATGAGAAAACAGGTTATAACATGTAAACAGGTTTAATAGCATAATTTTGCAATTTCGTAATACCAAAGTTAGCTTACAGGCTTTCAATAATCTTTTAGACACTTTTAATTTTTTACATGCTAAGCATGATTATATGGACATATTAATGATAATAATCATGATTAGGCTGTAGGTTACAAATAAAAGTTGGCACTAGTGATGCAATACTAAATGTATATTTATATATTTATATTATAATATGTATGTTAGGTAAATGAATTATGTTTCGAATTTAATAGCGAAACTAAGTGCCGGAGGGAGCGCGAAGTAAAGTAGCTGAACGAAACATTTTTGAGTACTTTGCCCATCTTTTACTGGGGTAAACTGCATGGCGGTTGAGTCCCGACAAATGTGGAATATCTTTGTCGCATGACGTAATATATGGCGTAATTTGTAATTTATGAAAAGCATTCTTCTAAGGAATAAAGTATGTTCTTGTTGTCGGCCAAAAAGACGTATCTTTAGTTTCAGGCTATTGAATGAAGTAAAAAGTTATTAAGTTATTAGTGTTATAAAATTGTAATTTTCCAAGGGTTCGGAAACTTTGCGCAAAATTCCCTACAAAAATCAAACAATCTTCCGGATTATGCAATATGCGGCGCATGGAATATTTAATCAGGCCCCTATTGATCGGAAAATTTACGTAGGTTTATATTAATAGCGTAACCATGAGAATATAATTATAAATTATAACACACTGCTCAGTTTCGGTAAAATAAAATTAAATTTCTCAGTCGAACAAGTTGTCTTAACGGTTTGTCATGGTGCAGACTATAGCAGAAGACCCTTATATACATACATTCATGCCAGATTCAAATCCAGATGCATATGGCACTGGCTCATTATAAAAAATCATCAACTTTTGCTTTGAGTACTTGATTCCAGCATCAGTGCGGACCTTACAGC
>JAAXOA010004101.1:0-10660 GCA_036561885.1 Salina celebensis
GGTTAATAACAAGAAGATAAGATGGGGTTGTAACTTTAATTTTCAAACAAACAACAACTAAATTATCAACCAACTGTCGCTCAGAAACACCGTCTTGAAATGTCTTCTTGCACTTCTTGTCTACTTCACCATCTAACCCAGACAGACCCACTAAAAGACGTTCAAGAAGAACTGTCTTGAAAATTCTCCGGTACGTTCGCGTTCTTGCTCACTCGCTGGCAGTTTCCAATTTTTCTCTTTTTCCTCGCTCTTTGTTTTTTTTTTAAATCAAATGAAAAATCAAAACGCACTGTGGGCTGTACGCTAGCTCGTTTTTGGCATGCTGCAGTTTACATTTTTCTAACGCGAAGAAACGAGTCGGCTATATCGCGCAAGCAAAAGTTTTCACCTGTAATTCGAGCACAATTGTTTAAAAATGTTTGCGGTTCGGACCATGGTCATACATCACAATTTTTGTCATTTTATTTTTTGTCCAGATCTCGAACAAGAAGGTCAACTCTCGGTAGTGCATAAATAAGAAAAACTGTTATAAGGAAAATCATAAAAACGGACAAAGATGCCCAAGAAAATTGCAACTCTGCATTATGGGCAAGAGAAAAGAGAAATGTTCCAAGGTATTGGAAAAGTTTGATGGGAAGGTACAACAAATTGTGCAATGCAATACGCAAAACCAATTCTGTGGTTTGTCCGGGTTATTAAACAAATGAATTTGCCTTCGAAAAATACTTTTTATTCATATCAAGAGCATTATCGCGTTTGTGTACAGATATAAACTAATTAGATTGTACAAATAAACAAAAAATTAACTAAGGACGTTAGCTACGTGAACAGCCATTGCTGTGGATTTTGTGTTGGTTGGTCTCTGAGGAGTGTTTCGTGTAATATAGTAACTGACTGAAGCGCCAAGAATGTTTGCAGCAACACTAAAGAAAATTGGATATGTCATAATCAGCGAATTCCTCTCAACAGAGTCTCCAATAATTAGGGGATAGATAGAGCCCATAAAGCTGCCGCCCACAATCATCATAGCTCCTATTGTATTAGTGAATTCCAGATATCTTTCCATAAAATACACAGAAGCTAGGGAGTAATGAGGAAAACCCGAGACCGAACAGTACCCCAGAAACGTAAATGATTGTCACTGACGTGTTTCCCCAAATTACAAGAAGAACATTGGCAATCAAACAAAGGCCTATGTTTACGTATACAATTAAAATGGCAGGAACTTTGAAAATGAAAAGAATTGCAAGTCCTCGCCCAACTGCAAATGCTATCGTTAAACCAGTCAGAGTTTTTGCGGAAGTGGATTCTGACAATTCAAGGTCAGTATTTTGCCCGTAGGTCGGATAAAGTTGTAATGTAGCCATTTCCATTCCTTGGTAGGTTCCAAGCGTCATAACGGATAAGAGTACAAGGCGAGCAATGTGCCAGCCTGGCCATTGGTTTTTTACAAAACCGACAAGTCCCGGTTCTTTGGGCTTCATTAATTCTGCACTAGCTTCGTCATTGTTTTCAATCTCCCCGATCTGTGGAGGTGGTGGCCTGTAGCGCATAAAAATGAATAGAAGCAGTTGAGCAACCGCTGTGACGCTAGTGATGCATCCAAGAATAGTAAAGGGAATGAATAGTTTGTCATTTTTCGTCTCAGTCTCGGGTGTTGTGGAAGTACCCGATTCGTCTTCTGATTCTTCTTCTGTTAAAAACGGGGTCATAATAAGCGGTGACAGCACTGTACCCAGTGCATAGAAAAAATGTTGGGCTTGAACATAAGGTCCTGACTCGTCTTGCCACATTTCCATGATCCATACAAATTGGGCTGAGTCATAGCAACCTATGCAAAACCCAAGAAGTGCTCCGTCTGCGTAAAATAGACCAATGTTTGGAATATGAGGGGCTAGGAATAAAGAAGCTGATACTCCAACGAATAGAAAAACGACAGTTAGTTGTCTGTTTACAAGATTGTAAAGCACAGTACCTGGAAATAGAAACACGATTATTAGACCCCTTTAAATATAAGCGAACGATATAGATAATATGTTGTATGTGTTGTAAATGTAATCAATACTCACAGATAAGGGCTCCAGTCATGTATGCTACTATAGAAGCCACAAAAACTTTCGAGATATTCGACGTGTCAGTTTCAAATTTGTTTTTGAAATCTGTCAGAGATGGAGAGAAAGCATTAGCAGCACAGCCCTTCAAGAGATATTCATAGATAAACGTTTAATTAGTTCCCTGAAAAATATGAAAATATTATGAAATCAAGTATTTTTGCTAACTAAACTTACATAAGAAGCGTTTCCGTAAAATATAGCAATTGTAGTGAGAATTTTAAGCTTTCGTGAAAGAGGCTTAGGTTCCTCTTCCTGTGAAACTGGTTTTTTCTCCCCCATTGTTTTGGTATGGATAATTTTATAATGTCCACTAGTTTAAATTCTTTTTCGAATTTCTTTACGCAAGAAATATACCTTTAATTGTTCACAAAAACGCAAGAGATTCTTTCAACGAAACATGCTTCACACAAACTAAAAGAACGCATGGAGAATGAACTTCTATTTACAGTCATTACCTGAAACGCATGGATCTAAAGTAAAGTTTCCATCATTAGGGAATAGTGTCATCGTGTTATCATACATATTTAAAAGTAGATAAGCGTCGTGTGTTGCAAGATCGGGCGATTTTACTACTGAATTTTTCTCACACGTGAGGTACTTGAAACAATGATTGATTTTAAATGTGCCTAAATTGTTGCTTAACAAACGTGTTTTAGTGTGTAGCTTAACATCAAATACGTAGTACACCGCATAATATCGATGCACACTTGATGTCGGCCTTTTTTGTGCCTATGTAATAAATCCGATTATCAATTCAAACATTTCAATCAATCAACTGTCAACGTATGCATGTAGTATAGTGTGCATAAACTATGATGATGAGTGACGATTAGTTCGTTCATTTAGATAAGTGTGCACTATAATCAGACAAAGAGTAGTAACCTAATGGAATTTTAGTGCACGTCAGTCTTGTTTCGATTGACTTGGTTAAATAAACAGTCAACTAATTACACGACTTTCTTTCTTACCCGCAACAGTTTGTATAATACCGTGTCATTGCGTATATCTCTCAAAATGACCCGAAAGACAATCGAGCATTTTTTAACAGGCGATTTTATGAAATTGTCTGTTATATTTTCCCAAATCACAGGCACATTTCCTCTCCAATATGGAAAGGCTCCAAAGTCCAAGGCCATTCGCACAACTTACAGATTTACGTTTTCATGGCAAAGCTTTGGATTTATCATGTTTCTTTTGCGAATTACATTACAATGTATTGCCGTAAATTTCATACTATCAGAAGGAAAACTTCTTACGACTTTATTCGGAAGGGGGAGCTCCACCACATCCTTTTCTCAAATGGATTGCTAATTTCTCCATGGGAATTTCGGATTTCGTTTGGTCACTGGTTTTAATATACAACCGAGTTAATTTTGCAAAACTGTATGAATCCATGGTAGAGCTACTGGACAATTTGTTGCAACAATCGTCAATCATAAGTCAACATGAAATGGTTCATTTTATAATTCGCCGCAAGTACACTGTCCTTAAAAGGGCGTCCTTGACAGTTATCCTTTTACCGATTATCCCTATGATTTATGGTTTTATATTTTATATTCCAAAGGCAATCCAGGTTGTAGGTGGGGACTGGAGGAATCCGGTGGTGGTTATAATAGTTCCATTGCTGTTGTTCCATTGGGGCATAACGGTTCATTTTCGCCTATTGAGCTATTTTCTTGTAATGTCGTTGATTTTCATGTTTGAGATAGGGTTCCGAATTTTGCAAAACAACATAAGAGAATATGGAAAGACAAAGGGAACTTGGAAAGGGGCTCCATTGGGAAAGCCATGGTTTGCGACCGATCACCGGTTGGCTTTGTTGTCCGATTTCAACCGTAAATCTCAGGATCTTGTGTGGACGTTAGAGAATTTTGATGCGTTGACCAAGATGCTTAAAAGGTTCCATCAAGTGTTTGATGTTTTCTTGGTTTGCGGATGTGTGACTGTTTTACTATCTCTCCTGGAAGCTACGTTCCAAACACTTTTACTCATAATGGGTAAATCTGGATCTGTGGATGGAGACTTTCCGTGGTATAAATTTCTTTCTCTGGCTCCTCAAATTATCACCTGCGTGCTTACATTCTACTTTCTATGCGATGCATCCACATCAATGACAAATGAAGTAAGACCAGCGTCACTATTTATGATGTCTCATCATCATCTTTGCTGTCTTTTATTTGCAGGCAAAGGATTGCGTGCTGGCGCTCCGCCATTGTAGAGACTTGGACAAACTAAATGAGGACATTAAGGAACGCGTAAGATTTGGATCTACACTTTCATATGGCATAAAATAAAAGCGAAGAAAACGAAAATTACTTTGAGCATAATACATATTTAGGTGAAATTAATTTTTGCAGGTACTGCTGTTCTATATCCAAAGCTTAAAGAATCCTCCCAAGGTTTCACCAGCAAATCTTTTCACTCTTGGTCGTCACTTGTTTCCAACTGTAATTAAACAATATCTATGGCGCTATGCACATAAGTATATAACATAGTGATATGTGTAATATGCTGTTTCCCAGGTTCTTGGCATGATGACAACCTATTTGATTGTCTTATATCAATTTGACATACAAGGGTAAATAATTGTCGATTGGTGACTACAACTTTACATAGCACGTTTATTCTGTCTCATTTTCCGTAAACTGTATCCGAAGGCATCATATCATGACCGAAATGTAAATCCTGTCTTTATTGCTATAACAAGTGTGGAAAATGCGTCTTGCAATTTATAACCTTCTGTAATTCTATTATTTACGGATAAATAAGAATACAAGTAAAGGACACTAGTTGTATTGTATATAACAAACTTTATTCTTCATATCATATCATGATTAATCATTGTATTACAGTATGGCAATAAATAAAATCGAAGGTGTAGTGTAATCATATAATTGAGTTAAAAACACCGCCGTGTGGTGTCGTTGTGTCCATTACGAGTTTTTAAAGTTTTGATGTCAAATATGACTCATATATTATAATAATGAATAAACTTGGAACAAAGTTTATGGTCGTAATTTGCGAGCATCATGAAGTTTTTCTTGAACAACAAACTGCCATAATATGACCATATATGTTGTTGTTAGTCCAAAAATCTAAGTTTATCCCAAATCAACAAAACAATCATATTGTTACTATGTTCAATAAAGTTTTTAAAATGACACCGTACCGATGACAACGTTCCTCGGTTCAGACAAAACAATTTTCCAGGTGAAATTGTCGGCGGATTTGTCAGTACCCCACAATAAAATGGGAAAACGGTATCTCGAATATTAACATGGGGGAGTAGCAACGGTTGACATTTCCCGAAACGTTTGGGCCAACTTGACTGCCTATAAACAATGAAATTATACCAGAAAACATTTTTAATACGTCAACAATACAAGTTATAAAAATTTATGATACCTGTTTTGTAACGTTGTTGCTTGCATCGCATATAAAATACAAAGATGCTTTAAAAACAATTAGTGAGCAAATTATCGCAACTCCGTTTTGCATTTCATAAAATGAAAACCCATTTTGACCAAGTAGCCCCAAGTGACACCACGAGTTAACTATGCATAGCAAAGCCGTAAAGCATATATTGAAGAACTGGAGAGCAAACAAATCCTCAAATTTCTTCAGAGACAATTGAATCTCTCTAAACTCCTTGATGACCCATTTTGTCTTATGAATATCCCACACATTGTGACGGATTTTCTTTCGAAAGCTGTCTCTTCAAGATGATATGAAGAGCTACAAACGCTATCTCAAAACTATTTGTCATTGCAACCCAGACGTAAAAGGTTATTACGCGAAATTGGTACATCAAGTTCCATATCAGTGTAATAAAATTTACAAGCAGCATTTTTTCAAATGTGAAACCGAAGTTATAAGCTTTTGTAGAAAAGTGCCAAACACTTGACATATAAGTTGTTATGGAGATTCCCGTAATGAATAGTAAAATACCTGTTATCCGTTCTTTGTGGATTTTTACTATTGATTGGTGACGTTCGTCACTGACCACTTCCGTTACAAGAGAGGCCACTTTCCCCATATGTACAGAGAAAAAATCTTGAATGATTTTGCGCTTCATGATAAGTTTAATCAAGCACAATGTATCCAATACTTCGATTGAAAGTAAAGCAACTGAATTACTAGCTTTCTCTGCAGCGCTAACGAAATTGAATATCTTCTCGTTATCTTCTTTACGTAATAATCCAAAGAAAACCGGAGACAGAAGAAGGAACACGTAAAGCCCCAATGAAAACAAGCACCTTTTGCAGAAATGTAAATTCCAAAGTATCCTCAATTAAAAGTAACGGAAATAAACCAAATTTACGATTAATCCATAATGGAATCCTGAAAAACTCAGAAAGAAGTGTGTTCCCAACGTTTTTCCTGGATACATTCTCTGACTGTTTCCATGTTTTACATGTGTGAATACTGGGTTTCATATTGCCCCACCAAAAATTTGCAGTCGGTAAGTTTTCTCTTTGTTAAAAATACCGTTTAATCTTAATCTTGAATATCCTGAATCCTGAATATGGCGCCTTTTCAATAAAACAATTTGGCAATTAAGTTCTTTGTTTTTTTGGTATTTTCTGTTTTCAGTCAATACTCAAGAAAAAGGTGATACTAACTCATTTCTTTTGTTCATTACGAAGGCACTGACAGTCATTTATAGTTATGATCAGCTAATAAATTAGGGTAAATATTACTATCTAACTATTATCGCATTCAGCATTTCTGATAATTCTTTTGTTTCTTATATTGCTAATCGGGTGCATGCCTAACAGCCAAAACCACACGTATTGCGAATACTACAAATAAAACATCAAATTTACTTGCGACGTGTGCATCTCAGCTTTCGCTATTTATTCTAGAAGCCCAAATTTGACAGCAGTAGCCTGATAAAAAAACCGTTCCATTTAGACGAATTGATGACCACCGCACGACAAGAAATATTAAACGTGTAACGTGTCCCTATGTGCCTTACCTTACATAGATAAAGTGGTGACGATGATGGCTTCTGGCTGAGAACCTACTTTACAACCGAACTGTCATGATGACTTTATACATAAACATCAGTGATGTCATTACTCATCTTCTACAAAAGACATTGTTGTTGCTCACTTGATGATGATGCTTCTGATGATTGTGTTTATTTTTAGATTTTTACATTTAATCTTTCATATTTAAGTTTTCTCGCCTTTTACCAGATTTATTTTCTCGTTGTCCACCGATTTCCTAGTCATCCCCAACTTTAACATTGCAGCGCAAAACTTGCGTTTTATACGATGGGTTTGATATGGAAGCTTTATATAGTTAGTAGCAAAGTCGCAAGCGTTAACACGTACCTAAGCATGCTGACCTTAATTAGTTTTGTATTTGGGGATATGTGTTTAAAAAGACGTTCAAGCTCAATTGCAACAAGCCCAATGGCTTCTCTTCGCGTTGTTCATAAAAGTGAATGGTTATATCTTCAAACGTATGAAATGAAGCTTAGTTAGTAGTAGACATGTTGACAAGCGATTGGTACCATTTTTAATTTTTACTATTCGGATTGACGATCATTTGTCACAATACAAATACAATTGGACTCTTCATTACTTTTGATCGAAATCTTCAAACGCCCCCAGAACACATTTTTATAAAAGTTCATTCAATTTTATACTTGACGACTCGTCTCGCCACACTCGTATGTGGAAAGACAAAAGGAAATCCATTTACGATATAGGAGCGGAACAAGAACTACCTTTGAAAGGGCAGAAGTTCCTTAATCACATGTAAGCTTTTGAAATAGACTTGTTCCGAGAAAATTTTTGAATATGTTAATTGGGTTAATCGGTTTCTGTGTTGTACTGACAATTGTTCATGTTACACTTTCCTATTTCATTTCAGTACAACTTTTAAAATGTTTCAAAACTTGAAACAAACTACTACACGTCAATATCTTTTGAAATCTTAGAGCTTGCATGGCAATGGCTTAGAAAGATGCGTCAACACTTTTAATTCAACTCATGTAATTACTACGTTTGTCAGGCATAATTACAACAAGTTGACAAGATGATTTTTGAAAAGGAAAAGTCAATGGCCGATGAAGGCAGTCGTTATAAAAAGTAAATCCATTCAAATCAAACTTTTCAAAAAATTCTATTTTGGGTATCATTGCAAGTTGTAATTGCAGGTGCAGTATGGCGTGCGACTTCTAATGGTGGACGAGTGACAGCATTTTGAATGAATAAAGTAGCGACAAAAACACGGATGGACGGTCACACCATCGCCCAATCACAAAAGATGTTTTCTCCTTAAGAATATCTACAGAGGGAGAAAAACGTGAGGAAGGAAGACTCAGTACAAGAACGTAGCCAGAAAAAATGAAAAACTATTAATGATTTCGATTCTTGATCTTGTTCTGGCTGCATCTGGGAGAAAAGTCTGAAGAAAACCACAGGGTGCTCTACATACCAATAGCAGCCTTGATTCTATATTCAATGTTTTTTTGTGCGTAGTCTTTTTTCCTGTGGTTTTCTTAAGACAAGCATACACCTGTCTATCTGGGCTTATTAATAAACTCAATAAAAGAGATTTGAAAAAATGAGCTTAGAGCAATTTAGTGCGGACTGCGGATGCGTAGGAAAGTAGTGGAGCAAGAGGACAAGAGCATTTTAATGAAAAATTGCTGACAGTCCGAAAATAATACTGACAGCGAAAGGAACAAAAGAATGAAATTGTAACAAAAGAGAACTGGTAAAACTATGAGCAGCCCGTTTCTAATCCTGACCAACTGATAATGATTGTAAAAACATGCACATTTCAAAGCTTGAGCGAGATTCACTCGTGAACATAAGGACAATCAGGCATAATATAGTGCTGGGATTAGCTATTTGCTTCTAAAATCTATTCTCCTTTATCCGACATGATCTCTTTTATATGTATTGATTTTCTTGAAGATTCCTGTAACTTCATTTTGCATAATTAGTCACGTTGTCATTCATTTCTGTACATATGGACACTCATGTCAGTAATTGTTGTATCTGAAATCACTAGTGATTTCATGTTGTTTGCTGTTTTTAGCTTATGTTATCGACAACTCAAGAAGATTTATTAATGTATTGCTATAAAAATCTCTATCAAGTGAAACAATAGATGCCCCATTCCCACATAAGACATTTTTTTACAATTGTGATTGACTTAAAAAGGAAAAGGTTAGCTGCTAAAATGAGGAAAGTAACTATTGGCTGTCATGTGTCTTCACATATTCGTTGCTAGTGACAAATGAGACAAAAAGTCAAGTTCATGTGTCAAAATGTCGTGTCTTGTCCTTGTCATCGCAGTAATTGCCTTCAGAGATAGTACAAGAAGTATCGTTCAATGGAGAAAATAGAATCAAGTACTCAAAACTGTTTTATAGCAAGCTGTTTCTATAAAGGCTTGTGATGGTAATATTTTGCCTAGGATCTTATCCATGGTGGGTTACAAAAGAAAGAAAAAGTGTTGCGGTTGGCGGTTTCTTTAGAAGCTGTGAGGATGACATGATAATCACAAGAAACTTATCAAATGAAACATGAGTATAAAAACAAATCTGCTTTCTATCCTACCGAAATCCCCTCAATTTTCATGATGCTGCAGTTTACTATTCTATTTTCCCTTCTCAATGATCCTCACTAACAGATTACTCGTCTTTTGTTTGCGTTGCTAAGATGAAAAAAAGTGAATCAGCAGGACTTGCATTAAGACCTGAAGAGCGAGACTTGTTCAAGATTGAACGGAAAACTACGTAAAAACCAACCAACAACTACCAGAAACTTATGTGATGAATATTTAGACATATTTAGACCTGGTTATAAATATATAGTAAGTTGAGGAAACAGTTTGTTTCCCATATGCCGCCAATACAAAGTAACACTAACACTATCAAAGAGCTTTTCGGATATGATTACCACTTTTGACCACAACAATGGGGTTGCTATTTTCAATCTGAGGATTTCGTCAAGAAACATGAATACTTTCCTCTTGTTAGGGATACGAAAAGGGAAATTAAATGAGCTACCGTGAGATTCATATTACGTCGGAAGATGTAGCCGTAGATAATGGTACATAAAAGCTTACGCGTAAACGGCTGTTAATGAGATTTGGACGCACAGTTTTGTTGATGATATCATGTCTAATAGCATAATTGAAGACATTGACCCTATCGCCCATGCAAGGACTGCCATGCAAAATACACAAATGCATTTTAGAAGCAAGTCCCTGATTTAAATGTACCTACAAAATTCATAACATCCTGTAGGAAATCGTTCCTAGAATTCATTATTTGATTAAACTCACGGGTCTTTTGTCAACTACCTACAATCCAAACTATTTTCAGAAGTCCTGATCGAAACAGGTTCTATTTCGTGATCATATTGCTGCTTAATCATTGCAGTTCACATAGCGTTATCATATCCCAGAACCCAGTCCGTTTTTCTCTAAAAGGCCGAAATAAATACATCTTTGGTCACTCATCTCCACCGTCCTCGTCATTGTCAATGATGACAAAAAGTAAATTGCTTTAGCATAAT
>JAAXOA010004102.1:0-10660 GCA_036561885.1 Salina celebensis
CACCATTGGAATTGTGATATGGCTAGTGTCGTTTTATGGACTGGGATTCCAAATGGAGATCGGATTTGCAAAGTCATGGTCCAATGGTCTGAAGATATTTCTATGCCTACTGCCCAATGTTGGCATAAGCTTGGCGCTTAGTGTTATCTGCAAGTTTGAGGCATTAGGTAATTATGAAAGTGTGAATTGAACCCAATTTACAAGTGGAGGTAACATTTTTTTCCTTCCGCACGGTTTAGGCCGAGGGTCTACATGGGGAAATATTGGCGATTCTATAAGTTCCGTGAATTCCATGACGCTTCTCTATCCAGTTCTGATGTTAATTGCTTCCAGTGTATTGAACATGTTGCTATGTATGTACTTGGAAGCAATTCTACCGAAAAAGTTTGGCATACGGAAACCCTTCTACTTTATTTTTCAGGTATATAATCAAATATATCTGTTAAAAGACCGTATGCTGCGTTTTTGAAAAATATGCATGTATGCAATGATATTGCCTGACACTTTTCTGCAGCCATCTGAGTGGGGGTTCGGTAAGAAAGTACTGGGAAGCTCCGAACAATCCTTGAGAAAAGAAGATAATCCCGGAATCGAGAGCGACCCTGTGAATATCAACGCAAAAGTAGAAATTAAAAATCTTCGTAAAGAATTTCATGGAAATGTAGCAGTCGACAATCTCTCCCTGAAAATGTTTCCAGGTCAAATTTTTTGCTTGCTTGGAGAAAATGTAAGTAATAGAATCATGCGAATGCCGGATTGGAATACATGTTTACGCATAACATAATATGCTCACATTTCACCGATATTTGCGTGTTGTTATAGGGTGCTGGCAAAACCACCACTATGTCAATTCTAACAGGAATTTTCCCCCCGTCAAGCGGGACTGCCATTATCAACGGCAATGATATAGCAACAGATATGACCACCATACGAGAGAATATGGGCTTGAGAATATCAACGCAAAAGTAGAAATTAAAAATCTTCGTAAAGAATTTCATGGAAATGTAGCAGTCGACAATCTCTCCCTGAAAATGTTCCCAGGTCAAATTTTTTGCTTGCTTGGAGAAAATGTAAGTAATAGAATCATGCAAATGTCGGATTGGAATACATATTTACGCATAACATAATATGCTCACATTTCACCGATATTTGCGTGTTGTTACAGGGTGCTGGAAAAACCACCACTATGTCAATTCTAACAGGAATTTTCCCCCCGTCAAGCGGGACTGCCATTATCAACGGCAATGATATAGCAACAGATATGACCACCATACGAGAGAATATGGGCTTGTGCCCGCAGCATAATATGCTTTTTGACAAACTGACCGTACTAGAACAGCTCAAGTTTTTTGGAATGTTAAGAGGTCTTTCGTCGAAGGAAGCTGAAAAGGAATCAAATGATTTACTTACAAGTTTGCATATAAATGAGAAAACTCATAAACTCGGAGCGAACTTATCAGGAGGGCAGAAGCGCAGACTGTCCTTGGGATGTTCAATAATCGGTGGAGCACAAGTTCGTAGCTGAGCCAATCATATATCATTTCAAAACTTTTATAAATTGATATCCTCAAAGTCAAAAGTTAATTTCTCATGCAGGTCCTTTTCCTCGATGAACCAACAAGGTATTAAATTTATTCAACGGGATGGGGTAATTTGCGACACTGCTTCCAAAAACTGCCACAATAACTTCGTTCTGTTCACCTCTTCTTCGACTTTTCCACAATTGACATTATAAAGTAGCTTTTCCTCTTCGAAAAATCGGGTGGTACAGTTTATGCTATTTATAGTAGAAAGAAGTCGTTGTTATAGCGTGGTTGTTCTTGTCCCACCGTACCTAATCTTAATTGAATGCAACATAGTCTGTTTTGTACACTAGTGGGCTAGATCCGGAGGCGAGGCGAGTAATATGGGACCTTCTTTTGGTAACTAACTATAAGTTTGAATGCCTAACCTTAAAGTATTAGGTGTCTTAATAGTTTTTTTGCTTCGTCATATTTGTCATAGAGACTACGTGAAAACCGTGTGATCTGTTTGACAACTCATTTTATGGAAGAGGTGATAACTGTCATTATAATTCTTTCTTTTATACACAAATTATAACAGTTACGAATAGCATGACATACTCTAATATTATCATTATTGCTATCAGGCAGACGTTTTGGGGGATCGTATTGCGATTTTAGCGAAAGGGAAGCTACAATGCTGCGGAAGCCCTGGCTTTCTCAAAGAGTTCTATGGTAAATCATGAAATAATATGAAATGTTGAGATTTGTTTCTACAAAAATGTTTTCCCAAATCCACATTAGGAGCTGGATATGCTCTATCCGTCGTTATTAAGAGGTTTGGTCGTAGAGAAGATATACTAAAATGCGTTCAGAAACATATTCCGGGGGCATACTTCCAAATGTCACACTCCAACGCAACATCGGAGCTTTCCATTGTTTTACCCTCCCATTCTGGTATAACCTCGTTATTTCCGAGGATGTTTTTAGAGCTAAGGGAACGTCAGCGGGATTTAGGTATCGACAAAGTCGGAGTTGGTTGGACAACAATGGATGACGTGTTTGTTCGGTAAATGTTAACTACATCAGAATAATGATGAGATCGTTGGTCCCGATGCAGAATTGATTTCAGGTGCATTTCCACTATATTACAGTGCGGAAAAACAAAGTCACAAAGAAGACGACTCAGAAGTTTTGGATGAAACAACAAACACTAATCACATCAAAAGAGACCGTAAGTTTTCTCCATAAAAATCATACTTTCCCCAGCAACCAGTTTTTTTATGCAAATCTTATCTTACATATTTCGTAGAACGCCTCCATGGATTTTCGCTAGCATTCAGCCAGCTTTACGGGTTGATTGTGAAGAAAATTTTATGGTCATTACGGCGGAAGCGAATAACCCTAACACAGATACTGATTCCTTTAGTGCTAACCATTATAACCGTTGCTATTTCAAGGTCACAGTATTCCGTTTCAGATCGGACGCCTCCACTAAAGATGACTTTGTCCTCATATAAAAATCCTATTACTTTATATCGTTCACACACGAATGAGAAGGTTAAAAGTTTGAAAATTTAATTATAACCGTTGCTATTTCAAGGTCACAGTATGCCGTTTCAGATCGGACGCCTCCACTAAAGATGACTTTGTCCTCATATAAAAATCCTATTACTTTATATCGTTCACACACGAATGAGAAGGTTAAAAGTTTGGAGATTTGAAATAACGGACGATAGTTCTAAGTGACGACAGTACTTCTGTAACTTCATGTATAACTTTTTAACTGTTTGTATAGACATTAGCAGAATCATATGCTAGCGTGGTTGGCTCTTCAGCAAAACGGATTACCACTGATTTATCGGATTATTTGAGGAATATTGGTGACCAGGACTTAGCATCTTACAGAGAAAAATATATAGATCGCGGCGGAATTCAATGCAACACATGCAAAAGCAATGTACTCCTACCTGGCCCTTCATTCTGCTCCTTTATCGATGAACCTTATTACCAACGCATGGCTCCAGTCCCGAGGAAGGCAAGAAAGAATCGAAGTCATCAATCATCCCTTTGCCAACAATATGTATCAACTTCTCAAGCCTGCCGATATTTATGAAAGACAGGACACCACAATGGTCTCTTACGTATTTTCTGTACTAATTCCAATAGGAATGATTCTTCTTGTTGGTAGTTTCCTTGTGATGCCTACAGAGGAACGGCTTTGCCAGGTAACAACATTTTGACGATAAGAACTTTCGTTTCTTAGGTTATAGTTCTGCTGCATATTTTATCAAATCAATCACGGTTCTAACTTTCACCAGGGAAAGCAGTTGCAATTAATGACTGGTGTTAATCCAATGTTGTACTGGGCGTCCACCTTTATTTGCGATATGATCGTAATGGTGATCACTATTTGTCTGATGACAGTATTTTTGCCTATTGTTGAGAAGGATAAGATGTTTACAAATTACAATGGAGCTGGTAATTCATACGGAGCGAGATATGTAACTGAGATATTTTGAAAATGACCTCTTTTAATTCGTTTTTTTTAATACTTTGCAGGTGTTTTTGTATTGTATTTGTCTGTCTTTTCTATTGCAACTCTGTCGTTTACCTACATATTCGCCACGTTTGTGCGCACAGTTGCCGGTGGTTTTGCACTCGTAACAATTATTCATTTGGTTACAGGTAAGATATGATTTAACAAAGAAAGCGCTATCAAAGAAATCAATCCCAGAATTTTCAATCTTTAAACAGGCATTGGACTTGGTATCGCGTCTGTTACCCTTGAAACTTTTAAGCCTGGAACTGCAATAACAGTCAGTATTATTGGACGGTTTTTTCCATCGTTTGGACTAGTGAGGGGTTCCGCAAAATTTGCAGATATAGCCGCAAAAAACAGTAGATGCTCAGCATTATCCCAAAAAGCTATCGATATTCTTTGCAGCCCTCAGTTCGAAAACAGCTACTACGACTCTAGAAGATATACACAGGATTAGCTGCGGTATTACCTTAAAATTATTTAGGGTTTGCGTAATACAACAATGCATTTTTTGTAACTATGGAATTTTGTATATTTGTAGATAATTGCAATGAGCTTGGGGACCGCGTATGCTTCCAGCCGGAACCTTTCTTTCGCTGGTCGAAGACCGTGCAAGATGATGATGGCGAGTTCCATAAAATTCCTGAATTTACACAGGACATCGTTTGGCAAAGCAGTGATTGGCGTGGCATATTTTGCCCTCTTAGTTTTAATTGAATATGATGTGTTTGCCATGATGTTGGAAATCGTTCTAAAACAAAAGGCTTCCATATTTCAAAGAACGGTTACAGATACGGATGTCATTGAAGAGAATCAGAGGGTAGACAAATTAGTTAATGAGAATCGCACATCAGAAGATGCCTTGGTTGTTCACAATTTGTGCAAATCGTATGGGACATTCTCAGCAGTTTCGTCCCTTAGCTTTGGAGTACACCATGGGGAATGTTTTGGCCTTCTGGGAGTGAATGGCGCAGGGAAAACAACAACTTTCAGAATGCTTACTGGGGATGAGAACAGATCAAATGGAAACTCTTATTTGAACAATTTAGGCTTGGTTAATGGCAGGAAAGAGTATTTAGCTAATATTGGCTACTGTCCGCAATTTGATGGGATTGTAGGTGTCCTCACGGGTCGAGAAATGCTTCAACTGTTTGCAAGATTAAGAGGGTTACCGAGTGCCGAGACAAATGAAAGTAGCAAACTATGGCTGACACGCACAGGTAACGTGTAATTTTTTGAAGTGTTCATATATAATATGTGCTACAAAAGCATGTTCAGAGTATGTCAGGTAGCAAGCGTTTTTTCATTTTTTATTCATTAACTAGGACTTTTAAGAAGCGCAGACATTCAATCCCAAAAGTACAGTGGAGGTATGAAGCGAAGATTGACTGCTGCAATGGCATTGATTGGAGATCCACCAGTTATTTTCTTTGATGAGCCTGTAATTTAAACTAAGATTTTCATACGGTTTTTACTAATCCACTAGCAACGTGTTCTATGATTTTTTTTTCGTTTATCGCCATAGACAAGTGGCGTGGATCCTGTTGCCAGGAGACAGTTTTGGAAAATAATATCTTCTGTTCGAGATTCCGGCCAAGCTGTCATCTTAACGTCTCATAGGTTAGTACTAATACCAGTTTATTGCATTGAGCATATTATCATGACGACAGCCATGTTAACTTTCTCTTTTTGAAACAGCATGGAAGAATGTGAAGCGTTATGCTCCCGACTTGGTATCATGGTCAACGGTGAAATGCAGTGTCTTGGAGGTGTGCAGCATTTAAAGAATAAGTTTGCGCAGGGATACAGTCTGTTCTTAAAATTTAAGCAGGAGCATTACCAGAATGTAGAAATGGTTAACAAAGTGATTGCCGAGACACTCAATGTTTTCCATCCATGTACTGTAAAAGATCATCATCAGGTAAAGCAGATCTTACCGTTGCTAAGCAGGAGCATTACCAGAATGTAGAAATGGTTAACAAAGTGATTGCCGAGACACTCAATGTTTTCCATCCATGTACTGTAAAAGATCATCATCAGGTAAAGCAGCTCTTACCGTTGCATATCAGCATTACGCGTCTCGAACAGAAGTTTTACATGAAACGTTGTCGCCTCTATTTGAACAGGCTACAATGAAGTTTCAAATCCACTTTCAAGAAACTCCATGGAACGAGCTTTATGACAGGATGGAATGGGTGAAGCAGAACAATGTCTGCGTGGAGGAATACGCAATAACGGAGACCACTTTGGAAGAAGTGTTTTTGTCATTTGCAAGAACTCAATACGTAAATCAACGAGTAACTACAGGCGGAAACATTTTTACTAGATGCTTTTAATACTTTATTCTCCTCAACACAAATTGTCAATATTCTTCCAATATAACAAATTCCATGTTATCTATGTCTGTGCGTGTATTGTTTTGAAGTATTGTATGCAATGTCCTTTTGAAATCAGTTGCCACACAACACGATGGAGTAGATGTCATGGTCTTAGCAAAGATCCGATGTAGTTCTTGGGGTTTTTTCCTGAAAAGCACAGGGTTTTATTAAAATATATGCAATCGATTTTAAAATGTGTGACATTACAACTTCACGCAAACACAAAACTTTTCTATAAAACATCTCTTTAAAAACCAAACCTTACGAAATATTGAATTACGTATTTACTCTGAATATAGATTCAAAATTTGATTTCTTTGCTTTTCAGCATATTGCATATCATTAACTACGAGAACATCGTCAACAATGATTTGTCCCTTGAAATACTTATCCAACACGCTATGCCACACGGCCAACCCAACAGCACAAATGGACGTGTAGCCTTTGTAGTTTTGAAAAACATCCCTTAGCGTGCCATTTTGTGTAGCATTGTTATTAACGATTATATGAAATGTTCCATCCGGTTCTAGCGCCAATGCGTACACATTCACAGACGAATTGTTAATAGGTTCTATATTTTTATCAACAGACCGAATAGTCGTTTTGCCAGGCTCTTGGAACTCTGCCGTCAACCGATTAACTTGCGTTGTTCCACAAATGTACGGACCAACTTGCATAATATACGGTGTTTGTATGTTAAAATCATCAGTGCTAAATTGACAGTCAAACAACCTTAAAAATGCCAGTTGACAAAAAGCCCTTGACTGAAATTGCACACTAAATTGAATTATCAACGACTCATTTCTGTTATTAAACGGGGGAAATGATGTTGCTATCATATAAAACTCTCCCCCTTTGTTGTTCGTATATAATCCCATAGTTTGGCCTGGAATGGTTACTTTTCCGTGCATAAACTCGGGACAATTTGTTATAAATTTTGGTAGAAGACTCATTTGAATTTCTGGCATTAGCCCAATCAGTTGTCCAATTACGGTATGTGAAATGCTCCTCTATTATAACTCTCGCACTATCCTTCCCACCTTTGTCTTTTCCTTTGTGGCTACCAGCTTTGGAAGGATGTCGACCTCCACTGCTATGGTGATGGGAAGAATGATGATTGCTACTTCCTTTGTGATTAGATTGTTTGTCGTCCTCTTCTGTTTCCTGGCTATCATCCGGTCCAGGTGTAGAGTGCTCTGAACTACCAGACTCGCTTCCTTCATAATCTTTGTTCTTGTTTTTCTCTTTTTTCTTTGACGAATGCGAAGACGTCAACCCTCCAGGGTTTGCTGTTATGCAAACCTGCTTTTAAATTTAAAAACAGTCAAACCAGACTCGCTTCCTTCATAATCTTTGTTCTTGTTTTTCTCTTTTTTCTTTGACGAATGCGAAGACGTCAACCCTCCAGGGTTTGCTGTTATGCAAACCTGCTTTTAAATTTAAAAGCAGTAAGCTACTTTATATTCATATGCTACTCGGTATGCTAAAAATCGTTCTATTTCAAAACTTACAACAACTCCACCGCCATGTTTTGAAGATGCTCTTTTGAATCGTCCCAAATCATAGTAAGAAGTTATGTTGCAAGGAGTTTTGACACTTTCCTCGGAAGATGAAGGTTTACTGAGGGCGATATCAAAGCACAAGAACAAGAAGGCCAAAAAATATGTGAATTGATAAAATGTAATTTCCATATTATCGGATTTAGTGAAAACAACACCAATTTCAATTGGGAATGAGATGGAGTCTCTAGCTGAAAACTCGACATGTAGCTTGCTTGTAAAAATTTAGACTAACACTTTCATTTCTAAAAAGTATATCTCCATTGTAAATTTTGGTTGTTTCGTAATGTTTCGAAATGCACATAATATTGAGCTACTTGGGAAAGCGAAGGACGTGAGGGAACACGTTTTCGATAAACATTTTGATAAGAAACTTCGTCTGACATGTTGACAGTTGGATGGCAATGATGTGAAATTAGTGATTTCCGTTATTCCAAGAATGGAATTTTTTTTTAAATTCAAAACTATTCTAAACTTTCTCGTGCAAAAACTGAGCATGTAGGAATTTTGAGCGTAGATTCGAAATGTACATGGAAAGCCAACGATGGAAATATTTCTCAAGCTGATGCATCAAAAGTTTCCATATAAAGAATGCGTGACTCAAGCCTTACGTTTACTTTAATGTGCATGTATGTATGTATTATGTGGCGCCTGGTTACGTTACGATGGATGTTTTACAGTGGGGATTAAATTGCATGCATTGGCTTTTGTTTTACCTAGTACCTAAAGTTCTACCGAAGAAATTTCATTTTTATCCAGGTAGGTATCAATATTTTTTACTTTGAAACCCGCTTCACATTGTTTCCATGAAACTCAAATGTATGCCAAGATATGATAAATGTGGGTTATTGCGATGTTTATGAATTGCGTTACTGAAGCATGACCGTACTTCACATGTCAAATTCCATATTAAAATCATAAGGCTGGGATGCAAGTACAGAATTGTAATAAAATTTTGTTGTCTTGGCCAATTTCTTGTCAATTTTAAGCTTATGGTATGCATCAATAAAAAAATTATCCTGGTAATAACGTTATGTCATGAAATAAAAAAAAACTCCCGAAAATTCCCATGTTGCGCAATTTCTGCGAAACGATTTTTCTTTCAATTTTTTGCCCATTTCACTTTGATGCATACTTAGCTATAGTGACAAAAATTGTCCAGCATAAGCTTTTTAAACCATAAATTTGAAGTAATATAGCCATTTCCAATTAAACTTCAACAATCATATTGAACAATATTAAACATTCCAGAATAGCATTTCTTTCCCATAATCACAAACAACAACTAGTCAATATTATCCATTGAATTTGAAACTAGTCAAAACAGTATATTGGTCCATCCATTGCAGTTTCACCATCGAGTCATTTTATGTCGTACCATTTTCCATATTAAATATTCAAAAGGTCATGTCGCAACATCTGCAACCAACTTGAAGCCTCACACAACTACGTAGATGTAAGGTATTCCATGTTCATCCCCGATCTATGCATAACCTGAGCTAATCCTTTCATCTTAAAGTTAAGGTACACAGTTGTGCCTCTTTCCACTGCAAAATGCGCAGTACCTAAAATTGGAAACCTTTTATTGCACGTGTCCGTATAATATGCTTAGCATTAGCAGCTAAAGTTACTTACATTACGTTTAAATACTCCCTAGATACATGATTACTCTATCGGTATTGCACACATTGACGTGATAAGGCATTTGACTGTGTGTTGGTACACATGACTTTGCTCACTCCCTGTCTTGCTAAAAGTTCTTAAGAATTACAGGAAAATCTTCTTCATTACCAATTCCCTACTTAACTTCGAGCAGTCAACATTAAGTAGTGTTGACACTTTGTTACACCATCATTGTCATGATGATGTATTTAATTTTGGTTCCGATTGTGCTGTTGCTCCTGTACCTACTGTCACAAAAGCGTCCGAGTAATTATCCGCCTGGTAATTTAATACATTTTGCTATTTTATAAAAAACTAAACAAAGCTTGTTTAAAACATTACTTAAATTGCAAATTTGCTTGTATTTTTATAGGTCCCTACGGTCTACCTGTTGTAGGACATCTTTTGCAATTAGCCCCAAGTCCATACCTGGCTTTAATTAAATTGAAAGAAAAATATGGACCAATTGTTTCGATTGACTTTGGAAGCTATCGGTAAGTTATAGTTCATTCAAACTACAGCTATTATTTTTAAAAACGTATAATTTCATTGACCAGTTAATGACATACGTTTTATGTTTGCAGAGCTATTGGCATTAGTGACTACAAAATTCTGAGGGAAGCTCTAGCAGACCAGGCGTTTGCTGGTAGACCTAATATGAATGTGTTCCAGCAGAGGAGTAGGGACGTTGTTGCAAGAGGTTTGCTATTTTCTGAGGGAAGACAATGGAAGGAACAGCGAAGTTTTGCTATTCGTCAACTGACGCAATTGGGATACGTTAAGGCTTCTTTGGAAACAATGATATCTGATGAAGTTTTAGAGTTTACTAACACACTAAAGACGGAATGCGACCACCCGATTTCCCTGCGTACAAAATTCCATTCATCTATTGTTGCCATTCTGTGGTCTCTTGTAGTTGGGGAGAGAGGTGATAGCGAAGAGATCTCCCGTCTTTTTAAAGATTCCACCGAGTAAGTTTCAAACTTTTTATGAAGCTACGAAAGTGCTGACGATTAA
>JAAXOA010004103.1:0-10660 GCA_036561885.1 Salina celebensis
AAAAGAACAGAGAACGAAAAAGAAAAATAGACAGAAAAAATAAACATGAGAATAAAAACAACATAAAAAGGAAGAGACGAAAATGACAGTAACTTAGTTAAGGGTCCATTCATACACCACCGGAAAGATTTTAAAACAATACCAACACCAGAGTGGAAACAGATGTAGAAAAACAAATCATGTTATTGTAACTCGTAGAAATTTGTGCAAATTGGGCTGATATTCTCTACAGACAGCCCCCTTGTATAAACTAAACATTTTCCATCCATCACTAGTGCACAACTTTCTATTACGTGTATTGCAAATTGAAGTCGTATAAAATAATAGAGTTACACTATAACACTATTTTAAAAAAAGTATCTTTAAAACCGTCGTTATTTAGAAATTAGGTTGAAGCACAATATATGTGATATTAAGACACAACTTGAAAAGTACTGAGAAATTAAAGAAAAATATGATTTTTAACAAGGCCTTCTTAACCACAAAAAGACCTGTTATTATTTAGACGTTTTACAGTAAAGGGAAACAAAACAAAAAATAAAACTATCACATGAGGTTATTTTCGCTTTTAAAAGACCAACTTTATAAAGACCGGCCAGTCTTTTGATAATTTACGGTATGGAACAACATCCAGAAATAAGAAAAGATCCAAAAGAAGGAGGAAAAAATAATCTTGTTGAAAACGTTACCAGAATAATTTTCCTCAATACCAACAAAAACGAGGTGAAAACTGAATAAAGTACGCCGAAAATTCTTAAAAATTATTCACAACTTGAATTTAAAACTTGATCCTTACGTTGTGACGCCGTCTGCTGGTCGCTATTCAGCTGCGGTAGTAAATAGCACGTCAGCACCGGCTCGCTGAGTACATAGTCCGTACTAAAGTGTGGCATTGGCTGGCTCTGATTCTCACTTAGCCAAACCGCCTTCAGCAAACTCAACGAGGTTATCGTAAAGGGTAGATTTTGAAGTCTGTTCCCGCTCACATCAATCACCATGAGGTTCTGGCAAGCTCCAATTTCCTCGGGCAGCCTTTCAATTAAATTCATTCTCAGGGACAGGACCCCCAAACTCTTTAAACTTTCCACTTTCTCTGTAACCGTTGTAATTCTATTGCAGTCCATATTTAAAATTTTTAAATTTCCCAGGCGGGAAATCCAGTCGCCGACTTCCTCCAGAAGATTTTCACGCAAAAAGAGCTCCTGGAGTTTTGTACAGAGGCCAAAGCTCGGGTGGATTTTGGACAGTTTGTTTTGCTCGAGTTTTAGCACAGTTAAATTAGTTAATTGGCCGAATGTTGGGGGTAGTCGGTCTAAATTGTTTTGGCTAGCGATGAAGTCGCTGAGACTGCGAAGCTGGCCGATTTCGTCGGGGAGCTCGTCCAACTGGTTTTCAGAGACGTCGAGACACATGAGACGCTCGAGATTACCGATTTCACGGGGTAATCTGAAAAGGAGGTTGTGGTCCAGCCAGAGCTCGAGAAGTTTGGTCAGTTTGCCGATGAATGGGGGGAGGTCGGTGAGTTCGTTGTCGCCCAGGTCGAGGCGCTCGAGGTTGCGGAGGCTTTCGAAACTGGGGGGAAGGCCGCGGAGGGCGTTCTCTCGGAGCTCGACGCTGACGAGGGAGCCCATTCTGGTGAAAGTGGAAGGATAGAGAAAAACAATTTTTTAGGGAAAGTCTCAAAAGGGAATAAAGTAAAAAGGTATAACAATTTTTATAAGGGGTCATCCACAAATGACATTACGCAGAGTAGTTTCTCATATCGACTTTAAATTGTGAAAATGTTTTATAATTGGGTTTATGGCTAGGTGAAATAAATTTTAAATTAGATTTTAAAAAACGTGACGACATTTGTGCATGACCTCCTGAGCAACGGAACTAGATAGCGGTTCTGCACGAATGACGTCACGGTCAACAAACATGGCTAAATTTGTACGTCTGATGTAACAAAATAGGACATTAAGGGTTCTTGTAATAACAAAGCCATCAATTGCGTAGCGTCATTTATGTACAACCCCATATTCTTTGTTTTTGACATACTGGCCAAATCCGTCGGGAAGCTCGGTGAGTGCTGTGTCATTTAGTGTGAGTGTTGTCAACGACTTCATCGCACAAAATGACGGGGGCAGCCTGAAACAACCAAAAAAAACAAAAATTGTAGGTTGGCCTTGTGTACACAATTTTTATACATTAATATCTTTTTTTTTTTTGTCTACTTTCACCAGACCCTTTTCCACTTTCCCTTCGTGACTCAATTATCGTCGAAAAGTGCTCGCGTGGCTGTTTTACCTTCAGCTGCAGCTGCTTTCTCTTTCGGAGAAAAACACGCTATAATGTCAGGTCGCAAAATGACAAGGTAAACTTTCTCCGTACTTTCTACTTTTAGGTTTTTTCATAAATGTAACGAAGTACTTTCGTACAGGGTTGGCTATAAATACTTCTCTTATCTCTCTGATTGAAAATTTTATAGATTAAATCGTGAAATAACAATAACAAATGAATACTATTTTAGATAGGAACATGTCTACGGCGCACCCTGTACAAAAACAAAATAGTTTTCTGTACTAAATTCGATTTTGTTTGCTGCCGAAGGTAAGCCCGCTGTACGAAAAGTCATCATTTTTCATTAGAGCTTATCAATCATTTCGCTTTCTCCGAAAGAGAAAGTTTTTTTTTTACTTTCTCCCTCAATAAGCTCGCAAAACTCGGATGTATATTTAATGACGTGTTAGTCTAAAAAGGAAATTTGCTCGTCTGGCGAAAGTTTTATATTTGGATGTTGACTTACGCAGAAATGGGATTGCTACTCAAGTCCAGAGTTCGCATTCGGGTCAGATTTTGCACTGACGTCGGTACCGTTTGAATTTCTACAAACGAAAAAACAAAGAAAAAAACATTAAAAAGTAAATCCACGAAAAAATAAATTGGCAGGGAAAATTATATTTGATTACCATTTCTGGATACGTCGAGCTCCGCGAGATTCACCAAATTTCCGAGGTTATTAGGAAGCTCCTTGATCTCATTGTCACTCAGGCACAACTTCCTCAGCCTTGTGAGGTTCACCAGTTGCTGCAAAACCAAATATCAAATAAAAGACACAAGAATTAAACAAAATTCCAATCAAATTTGTGGCTTTTCCTAATACAAAAAGATGACAATAGGGAAAAATATTGTTTTTGTATATTGAAGGCATGTGATAAACAAATTTATAGAGGATTAATCCGACATTTTCAACATTGCAATGTAGAGACGTCATAAAAAATATATATTTGTTTTTATTGCTTGTCTGTCTCCAGATTTACGAGCGAGGAAAATACTACGATTTTCACTCCAACATCACAAAACAGTCCTGAGGGGCCATTCATACATAAAGTAACAGTAGAAATACAAAGTAAATTGAAATTTAAAACAAATTTTGCATTAAAAGTCTATCAAACAAGAAAAATCTCGTTCAAGTAGTACGAACGCTACATGTTTCTATCATTTTACTAGAGCTCTTAAGGGGCCGTTCATGTNCATTAAAAGTCTATCAAACAAGAAAAATCTCGTTCAAGTAGTACGAACGCTACATGTTTCTATCATTTTACTAGAGCTCTTAAGGGGCCGTTCATGTAAAACGTGTAAAAAAATATACCAAACTAAATTTACGTTAACTCAGATTCTGGACAGCAAATTTAAACCTGTTTTTGTGGTTTTGTGTACATTTTATGCAGAACTTTGTTTGTGAACGGCCCCTTGGGGATTATCTCTATTCGCCCGGAAGCCTCTCCGATGCAGACAAAAAGTTTTTTTTTTCTCTTTTTGTTTAGTAAATATTGACTTTCTCTTCCCAACGACATATGTCTATTCCATCTCATTTCCTATTCACAATCGTTTTTTCTCTCTTTTCACCATGAAAAACAGGGTTGTTTTGCTGTCATGCATAAAATTGGGGTCATTTCTAGCTAAAATCGATGTAAAATCCTTAGAAGTGTGCTTGTTTTGAAGCTGTACAACTGCAAACTACTTTGTTTTATTTACCTTAGGCAGCTCGCGAATATGGTTGGCGTCCAGGAGGAGCTCCTCGAGGGTCCTCGCATAGCGAAACGTCTCGTCTGGAATTGTGGCCAGACTTTGGTGACGCTTGTCGACGCACTCCACATGCTGGTTACACGAACGAAATGGAACACAAGACATCCCTCGAGCGGTCCACTTCTTCATGGGTAAACTACAAAATCCTGGAAGGTTTTGTTTTTCACAAACACCGTACAAAATATATTTGTTTTGGCTGGAAACTACGCGAAAATTTTAGTTGGGAGTTTGGAGGGGAAATTTAATTGTATAGGGCAGAAATGCCCAATATATATATTTTAGAGAGAGATTGGAGCACTGATTTTCACAAAGTCTCAAAGGGATCACATTTTGATAGGAAAATTTATTCCAGTGGAAGTTTAATTTGGAATGCTGCTATGGCACCAAGGTCAATCTGAAATTTAAAATAAAACAAACAATCATGAGTATGTTTTGCAAAAGGAAGAAAGTTTTACAAAGTTTCCACGGGTATTCACTAGCATCAAGGAAATATTAAGGATTCAATTTTTTGTTAACATTTTTTTAAAATTTACATTTATAGTTCTTTTTGTTTGTTTTATGTAGTTGGAAACAAAGCTTCCAGGTTTTTAGACCTTCCCCTTTTAAATCAAATCTAAACCTTCAAACGTGAATGTTCCGTCTAGATTAAGTACACCAATCTTTGTTTAAAACTGTTGCAAACTACAGTATTTCAAACGAATTATGAAACTGGTATTAATTGGAAAAACCTAAGTATTTTGTGTAATTCAGGTTCGTGAGTTGAAACTTGTTAAATTCCTACCTTGTACTTCACACTTGATATCTATGCCAGTATTAGTGTTTGTTTTTGCATGAGCTTCGCCCTTCGGCATTTGTGTTTTAAATTAGTATTTAAATTAATGAATATTTATTTTAATGAATACGACGTCTGTATTGACACTACGACTAAGTTCAATCAGTAAAAACATTAGTTGAAATTTGCTTTAAGTGTGACTCAACCATTAGCGCAAAGTTAATATAACAATTTAGTATGGATTTTTATTGTGCGGCTTAAAGCTTCAACATAAGATGCCAAAAATAAACAAAAGAAGGCCTGTGATAACGCCGCCTACAAGGTTAAGCGCAGATGAAAGGTGATAATAATTTTGTTCCTTGAAAAAAATACGAGTTTACTCATCATAACCAACGGGGTCATCCATAAATTACGTCTAAATATACGTTTGGCACAGTTATCTTAATATTCATCACTCAAGATAATTATTGGTTGTACACTACCGCCAGTATTTTAACTAGTACTTGTTTACATCACCAGCCTGTAATGTATGAACATTCCCTTAAAATATAATGGCAATTGTCTACCAAAAAAATATTTTTGGCGATGAGCCACGATGAAATATTACTATATTTTTTACGCTCACGCATTTGTTGCATTTTCAAGTCATTCAACTTCTTCCAATTCCAGCAAAAAACAATTCCCGGCCAAATATTTCTCATATTTCTTTTTAAATATAGTTCCATCCTTATCTAAGTGTGACACACACAGAACTGCTCCAGTTTTTCTACAAGGCCGTTTTACTACCTACACACGTGTTTGTTTTTATTATCAACTCCTGCCTCAGACCATTTTTATGTTTCGCAATCCTTCATCAAATAAAAACTTCTCTCATTCCAACAACCGCCAGATAACTTTTATTCGCTGACTCAACTTTTATTAGTTTTTTGGACGGTGCATTCCAGTAAAATACATTTTTTTTATCTTGGAAAAAAATTACCGAGTATTTGGAGTTCACACTGTAACATAGACAACTCTTTGGAATGTGTTTTTAGTGGAAAAAAAATGCAATTACTAAAAATGGCACAGAAATTAAAGGATGACCTTCTCTTCCAATTGAGGATCGCATCCGCTCCTAATAACAGACAAGCGTAAAATAGAATAATAGACAAATACGCTGCCTGGGATGGCTTGCAAAACCAATATTGTTTAGAGTAAAAACCACACGCAGTTGGCAGTTAAATAGTTTACTGTTCTAGAGAAATAACTACGATGACATATGCGAACTAATACGATTGTAGATTTCAAATAAAAATATCTTGTAATTAATCATGCTATCTTCTATCAATAAATGTTTTTTATACACACATGTATTTCTCATTAACGCCCCAAGTAAAAAATTGTTTGCTTTACATTTTGTAGAATTTGATCGTGTGTTCATATTCCATGAGTAAGTTTAACGTTCAAGCAGCTTTAAAACAAGCCACGGAATTGAGCCCGATCAAAATTAGTAAGTACTTTTCAGTAAAAGTATCAAAAGCTTGTAGGCTATGGAGTTTTGATCTAATTGCAAGTAAAAAAAATTGAAAGGAAAATGAAGAAAAAATTTGTTTCGTTTTTATGAAATCCTTACAAAAATTGGCCTCTACTAAAGCTAAGTAAGCAACTAACAAATTAGCAAAAAAACGACAGAAAAATGTCAGGAATTTGTTGATTTTTGGCTATATCTATTGTAACGGCGGAAAAACAGGCGATTTCAGTCCAATTTATCGAAAAAAATTTCTTGGCAGTTTCGTAGTTGCATCCCAGTCTTAAACAAACTAATTCTGTCACAGAGTATCAAACAAAAACTTGTTTTAACTTCCTTATCAATTAGAGCCTACATGATTTAAACAATCAATTTTGTTTGCTACATTGATATGGTAGATATTTCAGCTTAGTGCTGGGAAGATTCTTAAACCTATCTGTATTTAAAATTTAATTAGTGATTCAGTCTGAATTCAGTCATAAGCATTTTATTGTACGAATACAAATAGCTTCAAAAGTCTACATTTTGCACGGTATTTTTTTAATGGTACAGAACAGTCTGGAAGACATTGCCATAACCGTCTTTTTGAAACGTTGACGCCAGTCTGACAACTTTATAGACGACCTGTTTCCTTTCACTTTTATTCTCTGTTTAAAATCTTCCTCGATAGTATTTTTTGTACAATCTGAAACAATTTCTGTCTAGGTTGAAACATAAAAACTACAGAGATCTGTTTAGCAAGTATTTATTATTTTGTCCACAAATAAAACAAACTAATACGATAACCAAAAACCTATTCTTGAACATTTGCTAACTACTGTCCAATTTCCGTGATGCTTTACACATTGCAACTTTTTAGATCTTTGCTAATTGCAAAAAATGACAGATTTATGACCATTTTAAATACATCTTCACTCCAAATTCCAGTTAAAATCATCACAAAATCAGAGTGTTTTAAACTAACCTTCTAGATGTAGAGTTAAATCCAAATTAGATTTCACCCAGGCTCCATTTCCGGCATTCTTTAACGTCACTTTAGTTAAACACTGGCACTTCACAAGTAAGTCCCTGAATTCTCTCACTTGAACTCCGTTATCCAAGAAACGCCGTTAAAATGTCGCGTAAAAATGACAAAATTGTCACCCAATATTATCAAGATATATTTTTTTTGTGCTCCTTGAACGTCACTGATTTTAATTTTCACTGCAAAAATACCTTGTTGTAGGATTAAAACTAAACAACTTTTTCTATTAGCGCAAAATTTGCACTCAACTCTGCGTATTTTAACGATAACTGCCGTGACTAATTAATAAAATTAGTAATACTGCAAAATCCCATTGATTTGACGGTGATTCAGCGACAGAAGAAATATTTTTAATATTATTTTGATAGTGACAGACCAAAGCCATCCGAAGAACTGCTGCTGACGGGAATCCTCTCCTGTGTACACCACAAGCCCACAATACGCTCCGTGTTTAGATCAAGTTTTACACAATAACGTTGGGAGGATAGACCTCTAAGTCTTGCGTTTTACTTGTGAAGAGGTTTTAGTCCGTAGAGGATAGACGAGCAGAAGAGGATTTTTTTTTTCACATTCTTTCGATTTAATATCCATAGCAACTTGGAATCTGTTTCATTTCAGAGTGCAAATGGAAATGGATATAAAAAAGAATGACAAGACCACACTAGAGCAGAAAAAAGAGAAATAGTTTGAAGCCAGGCTAAAAGGAGTTTTTATGGATGAAAAAATAAATTAGACGAGTTTACATGTATGCGAAAACGGATTTTCAATGTTTGTTTGGCCACACTTGGATATAACAGCAGGTTACAATATTGAAAAATCTAGTAAAAGAGATTTTAAAATTGAAGAAAACTCAAAATAACATGCATTCCAAAAATAAGTATCAATCAAAGCCCCCTACAATAGCCAGTTATATAGAAGAAATTACATATGACAAAAGTTTCACATAACCACATTAAATTAAAATGTGTTCGATTAGCAAATTAAATCACAGAACTTTCGTAGAACACATCATTGGAGCTCATTAAGCTTGTATGCATATTTACGCAATCAAGCACCACCCTCGTTTTAATGAGCTCATTACATGGATATTTAAGTGATCATTTGTCGATATATAACTGGCCATTAAAGAGGGTTAAATTTACTTTCCTTTCTGTCATTTTTAAAGGTTTTTTTGAACCCCGTAAATAGCCGTTTTCTGATCTGCTCTTATATCCAAGTTCGGCCCAACTTGAATCCCATCCCTTAACGATAATTACTCTCCCATACCAGGTATTTACCCTATGCTATTTTTTTTTATCGCTCTGCGCTCTTCTCACACTACAACACAACAGCCTTTCCCTAACGTTTTTATTTTGCTCCCACAAAATATTTATTAAACCCATCTTCTCCTCCGCCAGCACGGCCAGGATAGGACCCCGTTTTTACTTTACACAACTCAAGATTCCTGTGAAAAGCTGTGTCTATTGCGTAAAATAAAACTGCAGCTCTCTACATATTTTTTTTAAACGACACAGTACACCCGGATTGTCATTTAAAGTAGAGTTCTGTACTAGAAAAAAAATCAAGGTGTGTTGCTCGCTAAAATGACAATTGGACGACGTGGCAAAGGAGCCCCATTAAGAACAAAAACACTAATATATGTTTACATTAGTGGTTTAGACGTAAATACACGTAATATGCAATAAAAGTGTGCAAGGCATGTTAAATTGTGAGGTATTAACCCCAATAAGAAAAATACATGATGAGTGCGTTTTGTTTGAGACTTGCAGCGATTTTTATGCAACAGGCATGAAAAAAATACTTGGAAATAAACATAAGAACGTCATTACTACAAGAGAACATTATGACGACATTGGCTTCTAAGCAGAATTTTTATGCGATTGATCACAGTTTGTCGCCGTTAGGTAGATTTTATCCTGTGAAATATTTGTACAACGGCGTCACAATAACAAATTTGGGAGCAAATACAAATAAGAATGATAATTGACAGGTTCTGGCATGAAAAAGCATGTTTATTTCTAAAAATTTTGGGTTGATATTGATTAGAAAATAACTTACAAGTAGACCTACCGATTAGTCATAAATAGATACTAATACAACATACTTTCATACGCAAATATCTACGGTTTTTCGTGTTTGGTATCTTGTAAATATTTGAATTTTTGCGTACATTTTTAATTTGACGCTACCTTTTGATAATGCATCAAGTTATATGAGCTTTTATGGAATTCCAGCGAAATGACTTAATATTTTAACGGCATTCTGTTCTGATGAACATGTGTATTGCGTGTTGTTTTGGGCGGATGTATCATCTAACAATATTTTTGCTCCTCTTCCTGTCTTATGGCTGCTCTAACAGGATGAACTCGCGTAACGTTTCAGGTTTTGTTTTACTTGTCTACCTACACAGCCCAATAACATATTTTTTTTCATACAAGTTTTATTTTAGTTTTGTATGTAGAGACATCTCCCCTGAGTCATTTTGAGGAGTGTTGTTTTGTGAATGAGAAGAGGTAACATTTTGTGATTATTCTGAGTCTGTCATGCATAATGCAAAAAATATACATAGGTACACCCCCAATAAACAGAGATAATATAGAAAATACGTATGTGGATATATTTGGAAGTGTATGAACGGAAATTCCTAGGGTTTAATGGTGTCTATTGTTTAGATTCAAGTGTCATTGTATAAAAGGGCGGGGTCAGCGAAGTAAAAAAAATGCTGAATGAGAATGTCAAAAGCTGAGCAATAAGGTGGGCAAAAGATGATTAGAATCAGAAGAAAATTTTTGATGACGATAGAATTCAACAAATTTACTTTGCCGCAACTTTATTAAATGTCTAAAAAAATATTACGAACGCCTACGATATATTGACAAACACACTGACACAAGACTGATATTTTGATGAATGGCATATATCCATCTCATATGCATGGCGAGTGAAATACATGACGTATCTTTACTCCAAACGCATAGATTATTTTGCATAGAACATTGTATAAGTTTCCTCATATGAGCTACATATGGCAAACATTTTGCATGCGGCACATTGTATACAAGTTGAAATATTTCATAAAAATGTATGTTTTATTTCTATGATTTTTATATCAAAATGTTTGTCTTTCCTGGTATACTAACAAGTTTCAGACTAAGATAGTAAATTTTCATTGACAGGGACATGTTTTTGTTATACTCTGTACATTTCTAAACTAATATTTGTAACATGCATGTAATTTGCAGTTTTACCCATTTTACACGAGGACTTAACCTTTCGCCTGGTTGAA
>JAAXOA010004104.1:0-10659 GCA_036561885.1 Salina celebensis
TTCAACATGAAGACATAAGCGAACGATTTTGGAACAGGGGAATGTCCTCTATGGATGTTGAACGACAGTGTGACTACTACAGCGCAAACTGATCGTTGCACTCTTGAATTATGTCTCCATTCGATGGCCATCTTATATTGTATATTGCTAGCCAATTTAGTTTTACCCACACGTAATATGTCCTCCAATTTCTTGAGTAACGCATCACTGCAGACATATAAACGCATCCAAGCAGAGATAACAGGTTCAATACGTTTCTTTCGATTTTATAGCTTGGAGTACACTGGAAAAAAACAAAGATGCTGCAGTCCGTCATTGCCATTATACACATACCCACGTAAATATCACTTTGAAATTGTGAAAGTTGCAGTGGGCTATTACCATAGTCGTTTCGGGTAAAATGATATTCCAAGAGTGAACTACAATTGCTAAAAGCAAGCTGATGGTTCTGGAGCTTTTACATTTTAACACTTTACTCGGCTATACTCAACACTAAAACCTTACACACTTTTCATATGAAGACCACAGGTGGTGAAAAAAGAAACCCCCAGTGGCTTCTTCATCATCTTTTTCCACTGAAAATCCTTTACAACGGTCTTTGTCGTCTCTTTCAGAGCTTCTAGTTTTTCAAGACTGTTACTTTAAGCCTTGTATTGTAAGCGAAGACCGGTAAAAAGCTTCCGAAAAAACCTTGGGTTAGTCTTCATGCAATGCTTTTAAAAAAGAATGAAAAATGTTATGTACGGGACAATATAATAATGGCAATATTATTAATGAACGTGCGTGAACATAGGGTCTATCGGTTAAATAGCTTTTCGGAATTAAGTGAATGCATTCCAAAATGCAAACAAAGAGTTCATCCTGTTGGCATTTCAACCGTTCATCAGCTTTAATGGTCTATGAACCAGGGAAATTCATGAGTGACTTTTAATATTAGAACAAAAATCATTTATGGTAATATTCCATAAGTTACTGCTGATAATCAAATAACATTTAAATACTCTTATTAATGAGCTCCATACCTAACAATACGAGCTACAGAAATACGAACAATAGAGGTATTGATTAAATTCTAGTTAATATGGCAACATATGGACAAATTACACCTATATATTATTTGGGTTAGTCCTACAATATTATATCATTGTCTGGCATATTTGGTTTGTTTGCATCGTACCGCATATCGATGTTTCATTATGTATTGAGGAGAACTGAGTTATTAAATCTTCATAAATTAATGATGAAGGCTTTTCTTTGTTTTCACTTTTGACTCTGTTCCTTTGAGGAGATCCCAATTATTCTGAATACCAATAGGTTGAAAGAGCAGTTAGGATATCTTGAAAGAGGATTACATTTTCAAGCTCTTGGTGTTTCAATCCGTTGAAATTAATCCTTTTAACAACTTTAACTACAGCCTGAAAACATGAAAGTCTGGGAAATATTCTATTCTACGCATAGATATAGACTTTATACCTAGCGTCACAGATGCGTTCACTTTCCCCCACTAACAGTTGGAGAACTAGAAGCTTACGAACTCACGAGCTCGATCAAAGTAGAGCTTAAGAAAGGAACATATCTCTGCAGTGCGACCAGGAAGAAAACGACTACCTTTAACATTTTTCCCAAACCAGAAAAAAACAGATAGTGGAAAGCTGAGAGGAGAAACTTTGAAAATTTACAGAAATCATGTAAGATAATAGAAAACATACACAGTCTAAGCAGAAATAGATACATTCAAGGTTGCCAAAGGTGCGTTTGAGCCCTTAATACTTTTCTTGAACACTTTAAAGCTGTTTTCATGAATAGTATCATACATCGATTTAGATAGAATTGGTTTTGAATGACATATTTCCCTGCAACAAGAGCAAATATCATATTACATATTACAAAACTAATGAGTTGTGACATATAGCTGCATGAAACACTGATTCATTTGTCCACAATAGCTGTGACAAAGATGCTGTTGCTGCGACTAAACTAAACTGATAAGAGAAGACGTGGTGATGATATTGTCATCGGGCCGGATGCACTACACCACTTGTTCTCTACGACTTGTGATTGATTTGACCAATAATTTATTAAATAAAACCACCAAAACATACTGCGAGTGGTTTTACAGTTTTCAGTATTAAGTATGATACGAAATTGCATGCAAAGCTTATTACTATTACATATAGCCCGATTGAAACTATGTGCATTGAACTGGTGAAATATTCTGACCGTCCAGAAATAACTGCCTCACTTCCCTTTGTTTTTGTTTCCCGTATGTACTCATAGTATGGTTCGGTGTCTTTTCTGTGGTTTTATTTACATAACTTCTCATTTCTAATAAAAATTGAAATTGTGATACAAGTCAAAATACAAAGAAAGCAAAGCGATGGATTGGAAGAAGCATTTACTTGAAGAAATTCCATTTTATGAGGACCAAGTTAACTGGTAAATCTCAAACAAGACTTTAAAGAAACATGATTTTAGGTCGCCCGTATCACAGCTTTTTTGCATGCCTTGCGGGGCTCTCAATAATTGATCTCATATCACTGCGTCCACGTCAAACCGTCGCGTACAACATCGATGAAGAGTACCCTATTGTGATAACAAATCGGTTAAATGGTGAAGATGCCCATTTTGGTGCATCTGTTTTACTGTTACCATCCGCAACTGGATCACGCAACATTACAGGATGGGTTATTATTGGCGCACCTAAAGCCAATTCGTCAACAAGTGTTACTACATCAACGCTAAATGAACCTGGTGTTCTTTGGCGATGTGCACTGGGCGATTTTAATCAAACTGATTCTTCCAACGTGTGTGAATCTGTTGAAATCGACCCCTATGAAAGCTTTGATCCGTGGGATCGTGGAATGCCTTACAGAGACATGAAAAATGGAAGTTGGCTTGGAGGATCTATGTTTGTTGGGGACTCAGACAGGTTTGTCAGTTGCGGCAGTCGGTGGGTCAATCAAAAGTTTACAGATAAGCGAACCAAAGATCGTCAGTATTTCATGAATGGTATTTGCTACTGGGTTCCAAAAAATAACATGGCTGTGGATTCCGCAAGTATATCAGACTGGCCATCAATATCAACAAACATGAGTCATCGCCTAATGCCGTTGCTGAAAGCTTGTAAGTTTCTTAATTTTAAGCAAAAACTACAAAAAATTTTATATTAAATATCAGGCATGTAACATTTTTACAGCTAATCAGGTCGGAAGTTACGGATACGGGCAATTTGGATTCTCCCTCTATGTGACCAAAGATAACGAACTCATTTCTGGAACTCCTGGAGTATTTGACTGGACCGGAAGTATAGTGTACTATCGTGATAATCCAAACCCTGATAAATATCATTCACGCTACAATCGCGAGAAAACCTCATCGATATTTTCTGAGCTGCTCATCATTCCCGCAAAAAGTTTGAGCAAATTTGTAAATTCGTCGGACTACCTTGGTTATTCGGTCACTGCTGGAAAGTTTTTCAAGTCTGAAATTTCTGGGGGGAGAACGCAAATTGCGGCAGCAGCACCTCGGGCGGCTCATCTTTCGGGACGTGTAGTTCTTTTTTCTATTGAACCTTTGGACAATGGAACAGAATATGCTGAAGCAAAATTACTCCCAATTGGCGAAATCCTACAGGGGAGTGACACAAGCAAGGGAAATTCATACGGATGTTACTTTGGTTATTCCATGCTAGCTCTTGATGTAAATGCTGACGGCTGGGATGAATTGTTGGTTAGTGCTCCGTTGTATGGTACCTCAATGAGATACAAGAGAAATGTCCCACTTTCACCTGAAGAAAGTGGCCCCTCCACGTTTCCAATTGATGAACAAGCGGATGAAAGCAAAACTACAACAAAAATGAAAAGTGGAGACGAAGGATGCGTATTTGTCTATTGGAGCAATGGGGTAAGTCGAAAATATAATCTGGAAACTGTGTAACAGTTATAGAAGTACAGAATCTGTATAATATTGAACTTTACAGGAAAACTTTTTGTCCCAACCGCAAGCCTTGTGCGGAGAGAAAATTGCAGGTTCCAGATTCGGCCTGGCGATTAGCAGCCTTCGCGATGTTAACAACGACGGTTTTAACGACGTTGCTATTGGAGCTCCGTATGAAAACGAGGGAAGAGGTGCTGTGTACATCTACCATGGCGGCAACGGTGCTATGGTTTTAGCACAGAAACTTCGTGCAGAGAACATTGACCCACAAATAAAGACATTCGGCTATGCTCTTTCAATGGGAGAAGATATTGATCATAACGGCTACCCAGACTTGGCAGTTGGGGCTTATGAAACAAACCAAGTGGTTATATACAGGACAATCCCATTAATCAAGTTTATCACCACATTGACTTCTACAATACCTAAACTGCTTAGTACCACAGACGTTTTCAATATTACTGTCTGCATTACCTACACAAGGGAAAGGTAAACTTCCAGCGGCGATTCCAGTCTGGGTAAAGCTAACTGTAGATCTTGACCCAGACGGGAAACGGATGGTGGCCTTGATTGATCCAATCGATGAAGGAGCTCGGTTGTTAAATGGTTCTGTAAGAGGAGACAAACACGTCCCTTTATCTACATATCAGAAGCTTATACATTTTGGAAGCGCTGTTGGCTCATGTCACAACTTTGCAGCTGTTAGAGTAGCAGTAAGTTTCTTTTTCGTCCATGCAATATTGTATTTGAATTATGAAATAAAAGTTAGTTAACCTCGTTTGCCTGCAGAGTGCTGATGATTTCGTGGATGTTCGACTGGTCCAAATCTCAGCGGAATATAGACTAAACTATTCAGTAACACAGCAGGACGGGAAAGTTAATCCTGTCCATTATGAAATGGGGTTAGGACCCACTTCTCCACAAACACGGCTACCAACCCCAAAAGTGAATTTATCAAGATCAAAATCCAGCTTTGGAGACTTTTACGCAGCAAAGAATCCACTTCCGGTAGGAAATCTAATTCAGAATGACCGTGCCCTTACACTCCATGAGCAATAAATTTAGCGTGGATAAGCTTCGACTTCCGGTTGGCACAGTTTGCGAGGGCGACGGGAATCCAGAGTGTCACGCGAACTTGACAATTTCAGCGTGGCTCACGGATTATAAATCGGAAGTTGTTTATAACGCTACTTCCCCGTTCACACTGGGGGTTACTGACACACTTGTGTTGGAAATTGAAATTGAGAATCACCGAGAAATAGCTCTGCTCCCAGTGACCTTGCTGCTGTCTTGGACACACCCGCCAATAGTGCGAAGAATACCGTCAAATTGCCTGTATTCAGGAACTACGACAACGCTTACTTGCAGCATTGCAAAACCGATTAGAGAACATCGTAAGGAATTAGTTTCTATAGAGCTGGACATGAGAGGAATTTATGGAAGCCTTCCAGAACAATCAAAACTTTTTAATCTTTCAATCGAGGTCAATACCAGCTCACCTCTAGTTTCCCCTGCATCACATCAATTAACCGTAGACATTATCACAGCAATGCGACCTATTGACTTCAGTCATACAAGTACTAAAATTGAATATTCGCCTGGAAACGCTACAATTCCTACGTTCGGTATTACCCAAGCTTTCGAGATAGGTTTGGAAGGTCCTTCACCTGCGTCCAAAATTAAGATGACAATCGATGTACCCGTATCATTTGAGCTAGATGGTACTTGGTACGATTTTATCGGAGTAAAAAAGCCGGAAGTAACGTACGACGGTTTGATGACTTGTGATATCGTAAATGGTTCATTTTTCAATGATGATGATCGGAGTGGAAAAGGCTTTGAAAGAGAAATCCATCCTGATGACACCTCTGACGATACAGATAATGATTATGAACTCTCAAAGTCTTTCAAAATAGCGGGATCGGGTATATCTCGACGATTGCGAAGATCGTTAACCCCTGTATTCTCAGGGGAACCTGAAGACACCTACGATTATGGAGGAATCGTAAAAATTCGTTGTGAAAGCAATCCATTGGGAATCCTTCCTATGAAATGTTTACAAATTGTTTGTGTCGGGTCTCAGTTTACTCCGTCAAAGAAAGCAGTTGTTGAATTGAAACTGAAAATATTTAACAAAGCTGCTGGAATGCTGATAGACTCCTCCAACCTGGAGAAAGTAGTCGGTCACACGGACTACTACGGGATAGCCGCAGTTTGGATAGAAAGTGTAGGGGTTGTTGAGATGCTCGACGAAACAGGTAAAATATTCGCCGAAAAGGGTTCTTTGGAATACAGAAGCAGACTAGAAATTCCACCACCGCTTGAGCTACCTGCTTGGATTCTTGTCGTGTCAGTTGCGAGTGGGCTTCTAGTCTTTACCTTGGTTACACTTGTCCTCAAAAAGGTAAACGAAGCTTGTATTTCTCTTTAAGCCAATAACTGGAATTAATTAAAAACGATTAATTTAACATTATTACAGTGCGGATTTTTCCATCGAACTAAAAGAGATCTACTAATTAAAAGGAAAGTGGAAGAGCTGGAGAAAGCTCGTCTAATTGGGGACGACTCTGGAGAAAGTCCAAGTACCCCTAGTACAGCACGGTTGAGCACTCTCAATCGCCCTTCAGATTCTTGTGATAAAGCGTACAAGAGGCAGAGTACATTTTTAAATCCTATTTATAACAAATCGCAGAATCAAGCTGCTTCCGATACATCAGATATGTATGTTCCCAGTGGTGGAGAAGGAAGCATTTTCCCTGTTACGGTATCATCTCCTGCTACTGCTGTCCGACAACGGGAAATGCCTGGTGCTATGAATTTAGTCGAGCTTCGTCGTTTGTATGATTACGTTATGGATGATGGCAATGAACCTTAACTGATTTACAGTTTTACTACCTTTTTTAACCAAATGAATCATACACTTTCGATACTATGTTAAATCGTTACTTTACTAAATATTATATTATGTACATACATATCGTTAAAAATAAAATCGCTCATTTTTTAATTATACTTCTTACCATCTTACCTCTAAAAACACTGGAGAGTTACGTGTAAATCTTATGCAGCTTAATTAAATGTGCAAAGTCGGTGTTCTTCATTGATATGCGAAATGTATTGCATAAACATCTAATGAGCTCATTCCTATATAACAAAAACGAGTTTAGTATAACGGTATATGTATGACAGTGATCCTGGATATGATCTGTCTCCTCCTCCACTCCATCTACTGCTGCGCGCTTTCTCCGCTCCAAACTTGTTTTGTGAAAGCATACCAACGTTTTACTCTCAAAACAAGTTATACTACAAGAGAAGAGTACCACTACATCGTGGGTGAGTAAAACCAGAGGGGTTGTTTACTCTGATCGCATCGTGGATGCAGGCTCACTCAAGACAACATCTCTGGATGAGCAACACATAAAAATAAAGTGCATCCAAGCAGTTTTTTTTTCACTTTGTCAGAAAAGCATTGTTTAATGCAATTACTGGTTATAAAGAAAGGTGAACATTTCCGTTAAATTAATACTGAACTAAGACATCAAACGTGCACCCCATTTATCACCTTACCCCGATCTGATAGGAAAGGATTAAGCAAGCAAACAAGACGGAAATTTCTACTGACATCACTAATCCTCTTGTCGGATGCACTTTCACCCTTTGTCTCAATCTACTACAGCAGTAAACGGTGTATATCAGTGTTGTTAATTGACATTCTTTATATAAAATACCAGCCGGTATACTTTATCTCTTGCTTTAGATACTTGCACAAGATAATTAAAAGTTAAAAGGTAACTGAAATTGTATCCAAGATTGCAAGTCTTCCATTTCCAGGGATCATGTAGAAATTTGACGAGGAAAAATTTATGCAAATGGCATTTTTGTTTAAAGCCCTATGGTTACAAATCAGTCTTGATTCAACACAGGTTTTTCAGTAAAACTGACTACTAAACTGATTGTTTTAAATGGTTCGTTAAAAATTAAAAATGAATTACCGCCATAGCAAAACTGAATTAATTACCTTAAGTGTAGTTGGTGTTTAAAGTGAAAGTGATGGTGGTAGGTGAAATGTACAAAACTTTCATACAGAACGTCAGCAGGGTTGTGTGATTTAAACTGGGGGTAATGCAGCTGAAACTTTTGACAAGGACAAACTATGAGAATACTTCAAGTGAAACAGTTATTACACGTTGTATGAAAGCTGCGGGCTTAATTGTCTCTTAATGCCCCAACAAAGCCACCCTCAGAGGCTGTGCTCACCTGTTAGTGACGTATTAAAGAATGCTATTTTATCGAATTTATGGAAGATATCGAACATACTAAAGTTTCCATTTAATAAAATATGTTTTCAACGAGGTACCCGGTGTTCGACTGTTTTCAGTGGACGAGAATGGTTATTTTATTTCTCGTCCTTTTTGTTCTAAGCGATCGTATCGGGAACATCAATGCATCGTCACTCTTCCAAGGTAAATTCATAAATCCAACTTGTACACATCTTTTCTCGGCATCTTCAAATATATGAGCTGGCGAGCCCAGAAAAAAAGGGGGTTGCTTTCATTCACTTTTTTAGTTTCTACAAACACTGCAGTTTCCAGATTTCACTTTAGTTTTTTCATCTATTTTTCTTTTTTCGTTTACATCCATCTCTTTTGTCAAGGTAAACGAGGTGGCACGCTTTCAAACTGTCTGCGTATTCCCACTTCAATTTAATCGCTCTCTCTTCCTATACATTTCTTTCAATCTTGTATGTCTCAAGCTTATTTTCTTAAGTCAGCTTGTATTTCCGATAGCAACTTTCTCAGATCAGTAAAAACTGTGGAGTGACTTTTGTGTTGCTGTACTTTTATAGATAAGTCATAGAGCAAGGGTGATGGCAAAGGAGAAAAAGAAGAAGATAAAAATGTACGGTTGTAGAAGGTGGAAGGGAGAGATTATGAAAGGAAGTTTTGGTTTCATTGTCATTTTGCAATCCCCTTTTGGAAAACAAGATTTATTGAAGAGCCATCGAGTTGGGAAGAAAAACATTAGAAATAGATTGAAAGAAAAATAAACATGACATCAGTTCCCTGGAACACTCATTTACAAGGATATAAAAATGTGGAGAGATTGCAATTTTTATAGGAGTCAGATCGCAGGATTCAGTAACTAATTTGGGTTGATTTACGTTCTGAGAATGTTGAGCAATATAAGAAAACGTGATGAATCATAAATTTAATCCTAAATAAATTTGGCCGAATTCAATCTGTTAAATACAAAACGATTAAAACGGTTTTCATATTAACTTTGGGTTACCAGGTTTTCGTATCAGTTTTCCATATTGTACTACGGTTTTATTTGACTCGAATTACAATTCATTTTTTATTTTTACTTGGTACATTATTACCAAATTCAGTAGGACCCGGGTTGTTGTTTGGGAATCTTTATGATGGATGCACTTTTAAAAAAGGGTCATTGCACTAAACATTTATTGATAGCACATAAACCAGTTGATGCCGGTTTTCTAATCGCGTTTGTGATTTAAAACTTTGCTTAGAATTTGGCGAATGAAAAATTTCAATAATGTAATCTTGGCCGATCATACAACGGCATGATGCTACATCTAAAGACTTACTAACGAAGTATTTCACGTTTACATATTTCACGTAAACAAATCTCGTCAACAAAATACTTCCCCAACTATAGAAAGGGTCGACTCTCCATAGCAATTCTTCAGATGTAAGGATGTAACAATCTTGAAAATACGCCAAGGTGTTTTTTGCGTTTGATTGTCATCTTGAAATTTATCACCATAGTATCGTTTTTCTTATAGCTTTCACTCAAAGGAAAGGTTAGTGAGCATTTACAGTAAATGAAGGTCATGGGTAATATGCAATACGTGTGTCGCAATAATTCTATGTGAAGGTTTTTCTGTAGTACACAAAGTAGCGTTATCAGTTCTCCGGATGAACACTTACAATGACTAATCAGATTTTGTGCAACAAAACTTTTAAGTGGTTTGGTGCGAAATCGGGTTTGGAGAATGTATACCAGCCTTTTTTATGTACTAAAATAAGTTTCATAATTGTTTCTGGCTCTCAAAATTATTGCATAGCTGAAAGAAAACATACCATTTTGACATCAAGATTTTTCTTTCCCTTTCATTTCTTCTATTTCTGCTTTCTTTCCGTGTCACTTTCACTTACAGCCAGGTAGCACAGTAAACGCAGACAAATGTTTGGAATGGAAACATGAGACAAAGAAAGAAACGATAGATGGATATGGAAAACCTCATGTCAGGTTGAAAATAGTAGACTTTAAAAGCACGCACGTTGCAGCGTAGAGGCAATGGGGGAAGTTTTATGAGGTGGAACACAAAATAAAAAAAACTTCTTCAGAATGAACTCCGGTTGATGTGATATAATGCATTCATACTTGTGAACTCTAATCGTGGTTTTAGTGGTCCAGGTTCAAACTAACAACAATAGTCGTGACACTTTTTTTTTCCTCGACGCTATCACAAATGAAAGCACTTGCAAGAGAAAATGTATTTTTTCCAAATTGCATTAGAGAGAACTCGGATGGAAAAGAAGGGAGTGAAAATTACAGATTTTCTTTTTCCTTTTCTTTCCAAAATTAGAATTTTTGTGGAGAAACACTTGATTGCAAGTTGTACAGTTACGGACCAAAATTGGATTTATTTGCTTCTATGCTAATATCACCTAAAGAATCCTAGCATCAAGTAAAAAA
>JAAXOA010004105.1:0-10659 GCA_036561885.1 Salina celebensis
CATTTTGAATTTTTAAGATTGCACTTATTCCATCCCCCAGGGGCGTTAAATATCATTGCTATCTTTTTTCTTGATCGTATGCATGACAGCTTACTTTTAGCAAGCAATCAATGAAAAAGGGAAATACTTTTACTATACTAAAATATCAAGAAATGATGGTGCTCTGTTGTAACAGCAACTCCGACAAGCGTTTATCTACCTTAATGTTTAAAAGACAAGACGGTGAAATAGTTTGAAAATAAATTTTCTTTCGAAGCAACAAACTTTGATTACTATAATAAAGAAGCTATATTAGCAGTGTAAGTGTTTGATTTCAAAAATGATTTTGCTGCTTTTCTATGTTCCTTTGTGTCAATTAAATTTGCATAAATATGCACATTTTGTAGCAGGTAGATAATCGCAGCTCAAAATCAAAAAACATTGTGTGGCTGCTAAGTTAAATATTTTTAAAAACAACGCAACACTACATGTGAACAAATGTAATGAGCTATCTCAAGAGTGTTTATCCCTTTTTTGTACCATCGGAATAGCACACTACCTGTGTACAAAGTTAAATTTGCATAACAACTACCATCCGTTATATTTTTCAGGTTATAATATTCATAGTGAATGCATCTTGTGAGCCATAGAAGCTTGATATATTTCGACGTCAGACTTATCTCCAAAAAATAAATTCGCTTTCGAAATCGTCAATTTCTTTAGGTTTTAGGGAAAAGGTTTTTTCCACCATTGTGGGCGAGCATCGTCGTTCGCCGGACATACGGATATCGTGAGAAAACCGTATGAAGAAAAGGTTTCGTCCAAAATATAGTATCAGAAGAACTTACCATGTTTTGCTATGGGTCGTCATACAACTCTCTCACAGGTTGCTATAAAAATGTCTGTAGATTCATGAATGATTCTCCTTGTCTGAAGCATCTGCATACTAAAACACTTTGCATTAGCATTTAACAATATACGCACGTAAACATCCCTATTATAAAACCCCAAATAGGGGAAAAATGTGTAATGGCTAGAGATCTTATTTTGTAAAAGCTATGAAGATAAAACGTAATACGCACGTAAACATCCCTATTATAAAACCCCAAATAGGGGAAAAATGTGTAATGGTTAGAGATCTTATTTTGTAATAGCTATGAAGATAAAACGTATAGCTTGTGAAATGACTATTAGAATAATTACGATCATCAACTGACGGTTATCATTTTCACAATTAAAGTAAACGTCTTTTCGCAATCTGAAGTTACAAACAAATGAATAAATTCAATGCTTAGTCCAGTAAAAGCACAGCGAGTAGTAACTACGGATTAGACGAGCTATTTTAATATGAATCTAATATGATCATGAAATATTATGAAACGGTCCATCTGGACTGATTTCCAACATCGCCCGCGGATCTCGGGAGGTTTTTAATGGCATGTCGTCAGCACCCACTAATAGGTGAAAACAGAAAATGAAAATTTTTGTATGTCGAATAGAAACAAAAATCCAATGTCACCATCGTGGTATATTAGTAGAAAATCTTTTTGGACTGGTGTATAACACGATTTTTTACCATTAATTACAGAATACAATTTTTACAACCATTTTCATGCTATTTCTATCAACAGTAATAGTTTTCGCAAATGTTTTATCACCTTTTTCTACTATTTTACTATGAAATGCCCCATTCTGTATGAAAATGACTGACCAATTACTGATACCAAGATGACTAAGATGTTTATCATAGAGGGTACCCTACAGGAGAAATTTTCTTCTCACCATTCACAGTATTTAAAGATGTGGGGGCAAATGAAGTGTTTCGATAGACATTTGTGTATGCGTAACTTACCGACAAGAGGCGTGTGAATATTGCCCAAATAAACGGAATTACAGCGTTAAGATGACAAAAAACCTGTAATTTTCGTACAATAATTACCATTGCAAAGAGGGCAGGCGGCTACAATTCAGTGTTAACTTCCAAAATCAATGTCTACTTGGAGACCGCCTTTTTACCCATTAAAGATTGAAAGTTGCAAATTGTTCGCATAAACCGTCAACTACGAAAGACTACGCAATATCGCATTATTGAAACATTTTTTCCGTTACTTCCTGTTGGTAACTTTGTGTATGAATATTCACAGAAAATTAGCATGAAATTGTACAACACTGTAATTAGTCAGAATGACTGAGGCAATAGAGAGTGCTCACGAAAAGGAGAAACCTGATGAGCGTTGCTGTTTATGTCTTGAAGCTTTGAAAATTGCTTACCCAACGAATTGAATCTTTTAATCGACTTCGCACTAGGTGATATAATCATCCGCCAAATTATAGAGTTGGAATGCCTGGTCACAGTGATAAAAATAAAGATCTAAAAATGGGCACTTTACATTCGCTTCATCGTGATTATTATCTCGTACTGCGTGTACAGTTGTCTGGAATGTGTAGAGAAAAACTCCAACAGCCTGGATTTTTAATAATTGACCAACGAATCAGCTTTCCTCTTTAGACTTTATTTTCGCATATTTTTTCAACAACTATTGAATACTTGCTTCTCCCGAGGGCTTTGTGATTGAAAACCATTACACCTCTTACAAGCAAAAATGACTACGTACTTCGTGCATTCCGTGAAGAATACAGAATCAATGAAGTTATGCGATAAACTTATTCTTGAATTATTCAACTGAAATCGTACGAGCATGTTATGAATGTTTATAAGCGAAAACATAAACATTTTAGGATTCACTATAACATTTTTTTTGAGTTGGAAAATCCTCTTAAAAACAGTCCAAGACATTTGTCAATTAATCATGAATTTGTTCGTACATGCGGGCGAATAATTAAGTCCTGGGCGACTAAATAAGGCGAATGTTATTTAGTTATTTGCTCATACAAATTTACCTACTCATCAATTTCGAAGAGTTGATTGACAGAAGAAAGCACTTGTTTGAATGCATTGTTTTCCCCCGGATTCCTATCTCTGATATCACTATCAAAGCAACCAGATCCTCTTCAAACTGTACCTGATTAGGAAAGGGTTGAAGTACTGTGCAGTATCGCAATAGGGAATTAGTCAATTTAGTGCTTATATTTGAGGTTGACAGCAAACACGACTAGTCACTGTCCATGCTCTACTTCTACAGTAGTAGTGTTGCTACAAGAGAGGAAAATCAACCAAGGCAAAATCGTTCTTTACATAAAATCCCTCCTGATTGTACAGCACCAAAAGCAAAACATTTTTTGAGCATGGCTCATCATCCCAAACGATGAAAATAACGTTCCTGTCAGAGGACATCATGATGATACATCATGAAAGACAAGTATTCAATTGATTACATCTCCCTTTTTCTTGTGATTGCCATTGGTGATGAATACCCACATCCCGCTGCTCCAAATTCATCCTTTGAAATGAATCCACTGATAATAGTACTGAATCAAATAAATACAAAAAAGCAAGAGAAGAAAATTGTAGTTAAGTATAATAATAAGCTATGAGTTTAGTCATCAATCCTTACATCAAAATGACTCATTGCGGAAAGAGAAAGATGTCTTCATTTTTCCTTCTGGTCGAATACAAATTCCTTAGCTACTACTTCCCCCGCCCTGTTCCTCACGAAGCTTTCTTGTACCCTCCACTCCTCTAAAGCATTTCTATAGTAATCATTACTCGTGGTAGTTCATTCAGCAATCATCTCTAATGGCATTATTTTCACAGTAGTCCCACAGGAATGATGATGTGTTTTGCGGTATGCAGTTTTAGCGAAAAAAAACCAACATGACGCAAACACGTAGCTAACATTTTTGACACAAAAAATTGCCGATAATAAACAAAGACAAAAAATAACAATGACAACCGTATTCTAAAAAAAATAATGGTGATACAGAGCGAACAGTGTTACCCCTGCCAGGCGTAATAAACATTTACAAAATAAGAGCGTTATAAGATGAAAGAATGTTTTAATGTGAAACGGGTGGATTCCATGCTGCAAAATGCCGACAGATTTATTTTTAAGAGATGAATTTTAGTCCCGTTTTTTTGAATACTCTTCGTACTTCCTAATCCGAAGCTTGTGTTGCCGAGATAATAAAACTAATCTAGATGTTCCTTCCGCCTTCATTGTTTTCTTTAAACTGTTCAGACTTGAGAGGAAAAACGGAGTCCTCCAATAGAAAAAATATCCTTGTAGAGGTACACTGACGATTATGTGAAACTAGGAGGATATAGCTTTTATAGTGCACTATACACTCATCATAATGGATGCAAGTTAAGATGCTTTTTTGTTATTCGCGACGGGTTACACTTCATGCATCATGAATTCATTTATTGCACACAATAAAACTGTTCTCTCTTACTGCTTGACTAATACGTGGTGAAAAAATAGCGAGTTGTTTTTATGAATAAGGGAACATTAAGTGGGTTTCTTGGTGTAATGATGTAATAACAAATACAAAAAGATGTGACTCTACACCCGCTGCCGTTGGCTTAATCGTTCATTTTCATTGATGAGGGGAGCGAGCGATGATGGAATTTTTCTGTATAGCAGCAGGAATTAGTTTCTTTATTTCAATTTTCTTGTAATTTCAAGTAGTGAGTTCAGAGAAAATAACGTAATAAACATAACAATTGAGATTGAGACTAATTATAAATTTCTTGAAGTTCATTAGTTGTGCTTATACATTGTAGTTACCTGCATTGTATTATTCCTGAAACGAAGAGTGACTCATAAACATAAAAATTAGCGAGTGTATCTTGATGATTTCGTTGTGGTGTCATTAGCCATGATAATATAATGTACCCTTCCATATATGCGTCTGGTGTAAAAAATGTACTGTAAAATGAAGGAAGTGAGTTTTACTACCATTAGAGACTTCGTAGAACCAAATTTAAACGCATCCGCTTCTGTCGAAATAACTTACTTTCAAATCTTCACCGAAAACAAAAATTCAAGGAAATTAAATCATTTCTATTGAAGAGGAAAGATGGAGGAAGTTTTTACGTACAAACATACTGTCTGCAATCAATTCCTCTCGAAACCCCATAAAAGTAATTTTGAACTCCTAATTATGCAATCCATAAGAGTCCATAATACTATTTTCGTAAGACATCTTTATGTCCCTGTGAAGAAAGTTTGAAGAATGGAGTCTACATTCCGTACCACTTCAGTCATTCAGGCATATTTCCATAACACATTATTCACACAAAAACGCCCAAGTCAAAGTGCTAACACCGGTAACGGCTACATGACACGATATTCATCATCATTCTTCAATGCATCGTGTAAACTCCAGAATACATATCCTATCGTTGATCATAGCTTGCATCGTATTAAATCTTAAAAGTTTGATATAAAGTTTTTTTTTTCGTCTTGAAAGTGACTCTGTCGAACATTTAGCGTGGGAAAATACATGCACACACGTACAAATTTTAATATGAAAATGTGAGATACTGACTGAAGCAAAAGAAATTGAAGGTGTAGGTAAGCTGTCTTTCACATATAGCATGTTCAATACGAAAGAGCAAAGATAAGTCAAGTGTAAAACCTGCATAGTTTAATAGATATCCACAGCGAGTAAAAAGTAAGTCTATGTAATAATGATAATAATGCACATAAAATAGATAGAAAACACAAGTTGTCTGACCTGACGATTATTATGATGATGATGAGTAAGTATGTGTGGATTACTCGGGATTTTATATGGTGTTCAGCTTCAAACTAGGGAAATAATGATCATGGAAAAAAGGTTGATTTTTTTTCATGTTCCGTAAAAGTATAAATGTGCAAGGGGAAGACTTGTTATTATTACAGATATTGTTGCAATGCATGCTTTTATAGTGGTTCATTCCAGAACATGTTGAGAAGCATTAGAATTTTTTTATGCAGGGATATAATGTTTGATGGTTGCATTTGGGATAAAAATATTATTTTCCTTCAGCAATTTTTGTAAGAATCGAGGTATAAAAAGTTGCTAGGTATTTTGTTGATGAACGGACGGTAAACAAAGAAAAAAGAAATACTTATCAGCAATAAATGAGATTTTTTACTTTTTTCAGGGCGCCGGCACAAAAAGCTTTGATAGTAGTTATCAACACTTTACCACCAGTAGACATGCAGCTCTTACCAATCATAAAAATATAAAAGAGAAAAATCTCACAAAAAGGAAATGTGTGCAGTAATGATAATATTTTATGATAGTGTACGTGAATGGTAGTAGAGCTTCATGTTAATCATAAACTACACTATACAAAGAAATATTTCCACTTTTGTGGGGCTGAATTACAAACTAATAATTTATTACACCGGTGTATTAGCACATAAGCAACTTGTCAATACCAGAACAAATCTTACCAACATTCAATCGCACGCTGCCTGAACTTCTTCGTACATCCCCCTCTCTCCTTTTAATACTCAGAGTTTATGGAAAAATGTTACGTCGATGTAAACATGAATATTAAACATTCCCGAATCTTACAACAATGTTCTTCCTACACACAACACATTTGTAGTGTACATGCTATCGCAATGATTTGATTTATAGCTGTTACTCTCAAGTAGGATCGTTCATTTCTTGTTTTCTCATCTACATGTATTTTCCAAAATATCTTCGCAAGACTGTTTCTTCTAAATGTGACAAAAATCGCAGCATTCTTTCTTTCGCTCAAGCAAGACGGAAGAAAATGGTAAATTATGGCTCACATGGTCAACAGTATTTTGACTATCTTTTTTGAAGACGTAAAAATGCTGACAGAATATTGGAGTAAATCTTAAGTCTGTCGTTTGACAGGAATATTCCTTTCTTTTTCAGAAGTGAGAATGCGTTCAAAGTAGCTTGCGTGAAAGGTTGCATTTATATATGTTTATCAATGGAAACTGTGTGAGTTCCAAGTTTTCAATGCATTATACCTGTCAACGCAGTCGCTTGAGTTCAATACGTTATGCTCAGTTTCTCATGGTAAAAGTTCACAGTATACATTGGATCCAATCTCATTTTTATCAAGAGGTTCTAATGCCACCAAAACGAGTTCCTTTCCCGATCTAGATGAAATGTATGTTGGTTTTTGCACTATCTCTGGATAACTCTTTGGGACAAAACAAACGAAGACATATCAAAGCATAGGCACCAAGGAGTAAACCCATTCGTCTTTCCAGCCACAAAGGAAGTAATAAATTCTTTGTGAAACAACTTTTTTAGTGTTTTTAAAGGATTCCTTAAGGAAGGAAAAAAGTTAGTTATCGTACTACTAACCGGTAACTTTCCTATATTTCATTCTTCATCCAATGTTTCTTTTTTTTCTCTCTTTCTCGCTCTTATAATATAACACATACCTCCATAATATGCACCATATCACGTGGAAACCAGAGAACAAAAGTGGATTATAAGTCAATGTTAAGTAAGTAGAAATTTTGAAACATTCTTATTTTTTTCTGGAAGAGAAACACTTTCAGAGGGGAGAAATAAGCGTTGTCTTTTTTTGGTTCCTTTCCCTCTTAACTCCACCAGAGATTCGTCTCGGGTTTCCTTATAAGAAGCATATGGTTAGTTCGAAATTGAAAACTGTGACAGACCGTCTTTTTTTTGTTGCTGTAAAAAAATATTAAACGTTCTTTACCTTGTGAGACGCACGCTTTGTCAAGAAGGATATGATATGTAGGTGGTTATATACCAAGACGTATTTTAGCAAGAAAAGGGAGAGAAAAAAAGAAGATATTTTGTAGGGAGACATGTGTGAATGTGGCTGCTTGTGGTAGAGGTTTTTTTCCCTGCTGCGGCTGAGTGAGTAGAACAAGTTTTCAGTTTGGCGTCCATCACGATAATTGCTCTTTTTCTCGCTTCCCACTTTATTCACTTTAAAGCCTAAAGTTAGCTCGAGTTGGACACTTTTCTGGTTTAATTATAAGCATACAACCACCCATCGCTAGGTATGAAGTCATGCAACCGGGTAATACATTGAAAGATCATAGCCATACTTGTCTGAAATGTAACTCTTTTCGCTGAATTTTTTCGTAGTCACAAAAAGTGCTGCACAATACGTACAAATATTAAAACAGAAAGCTACTGAACTCTTGCACCTAAACCCGTTTAAACTGATTTTTCTTTTGTTGGAAGGGAGAAACTGAAGTAAACCACTTTTGACTACGCTGTAAGATGTCAGCCGCCNCACAATACGTACAAATATTAAAACAGAAAGCTACTGAACTCTTGCACCTAAACCCGTTTAAAGTGATTTTTCTTTTGTTGGAAGGGAGAAACTGAAGTAAACCACTTTTGACTACGCTGTAAGATGTCAGCCGCCTCATTCTTATTTTGGCTGATGGGTGTGAACGATTCCAACGTTAAAGTATAAAGTTTTACCCTTTTAAACTTGAACTTATTTTTTTTCTTTGGACTACGAATAAAAAACTTTGATATCGGCAAAGTCTCATGTGGAAAGGAGAAATTTTATATTTTCTACCTCAGTGTACACTTTGATTATTGTTAGCACTGATGTAAACTCGAACTGGCAGGGTGAACATTTTTTAGAAGCAGTCCAAAGAAAAGTTTACAGTTTCAAATTATGAACTTGAACCGCATCTATTTCAGTTTAAACAGAGTATTAGTATTTGATATCAGTTATGTAATATCCATTGAGCGAGAAACCTTTTTAATAATATGAGGCTTCTTATTGGTAGTTAACGAAATAACGCAACGGGGCTGAGGCTGAGTGTTCAAAAATGTTTTGACAAATAAATAGCTACACGGCTTCGAGATCAAAGATCATACAACAACATAGCATAACAATTTTTAAAAGTGACAATATATTGTTTTGGGTCTTAGTCTTGGGCAATTAGTCTACTGATCCACTTACATTTAAACCACTATATAACTTTTCCAGCTTTGCTTTACAGGGAAAAGATTGTTTTAGAGGGTGGAATTGGTCAATTACGGTGGGAAGATTAGAAATTAAACTTTATGAATTTATTTCTTGAGCTTGAGTCAGCAATTGGCATGTCGTACTTCATTTTACGTTTTAAAGATGTTGTATGTTGATGTTGGTTAAACCAACTGTTGGTTTATGTATTGGCGTTATCCTTTACGACAATACAAATTCGGATGGGGTTTATTGCCGCCACTGGATATGGACGGACATCTAATAAGCATAACTAACATATTTGTTTGAAGATACAGTAAATAAAAAAAATGCCCAACTGTACGACTATTGACAAGCCAAATGGAAATGATAGCTAAGCTCTGCAGTGGCCATGATTATAACTTTGAGAAGACCTGTAATCGAGGAAAGACATTTGTACGGCAGTGCTTCAAGTATAATGTAAGATTTGTAGAAAATATGGTAGTTGGGACATGGATTAAGATTTCCAAAATAATTGTATGACAAACACAGCAAAGAAAAGCTGATGTTTTTCCCTCGCCACATACTTATTACAGAAAAGCTTGCATATTGGCTACCATTGCCAATAAACGGAAACAAGATGCACTTGCTTCAACCCAATGAGCTTACTAATCATTACATTGAAGAACCTGTAAGGAATATTTATTACTATTATTATCACGCCTATACCAATATCTCACTATTGTTTCCTTCTTTCTTTCTGTTACCGAAACGGTGTAATAATATAGTGTGCAGAATAGAAAGTAGGTAAGGCGGCTATGAGAATTTGTTGGACAGATAAAATGTGCAATTGTGAATGGGCCAATGCCAGGGTGTCAAAATCAAACGGTAAACAGAGAGTAGGATGGAGAATAGTGTGTTAGCACAGATTTCTCAAGGTATTATCATAGTAATAATATATCTTGTAGAGCTTGAATTAAACCGCATTTCTATAACACATCAAAAGTAGGCAAACAAGTGACAATTGTGAAAACGTTTCACTGTTATAGAGTTTCATACCAGGGTTGGTTCTGCAAATATATATTTTCCGATTAGTTTATTGTATAAGAAGGGTATTTGATACAGGAAAACCTGGCTCGCTTTTAGGCCAGCATTTTTTTTCACCTTTTCCGGAACAACTGAGATGATAATCGCTAAGGTCTATATAATAGGTTCCTAAAAATCAGTGGAAGTTGTCAGGACTGGTACAAATGCAATCAGAATGTTGTCACAAGTATGAGCTGGGAATTGAATAGACATTTTCGACGCAAACTGTAGAATTGGAATAATTCTGACCGGGAGAAAATTAGACGAGGAGGCGAAATTGCATGTACAGGTAAACTTCGTTATAACAGCCAGCCTTATAACATTTACATGATTATAAGAGCTAAAAATTTTCCGCCCTGCTGTCGTTTATGGGCTTTACGTGTATTCATACACCGCTATAACAGTGTATACTCTATAACACGGCATGACTATAACAGCTACAATATACGTGCCCCAAGAAAGGTTTAACATGGTTATAATGGGTTTTTTCCTCATACCTATTGCTATATGGAGCTTTGTATGTATATATGCATGCAATACTCTACAAGACTGGACAAAGACGAAACAAAGATGACTGTAGTGTACGTAAGGGTCTGTGTAAATTGTATAGTGTATGAAGTGTATTGGGATGGTTTGTCGCACATGATTCCTTATTCCATGACACCACTCTTAAAACCGAGCAAATAGTTAATTTTTTTAAAAATAAAATGGCGAAAATCATCTCTCAGAGTGCAAAACGAAGGGTGAGCTACTCTCTCACCAAAAAA
>JAAXOA010004106.1:0-10657 GCA_036561885.1 Salina celebensis
ACAAACGATCCATTACCAAGTCCAGATGCAAAGAACAACATTGGTGGTAAATCACATAAAAGACTTCTGCTATAAATCTTTACAATCTGACATGTCCTGGGCTGATTATGCGTATTTTTTTCGATATTTGCTTGCATAAGGGAGATGCAAAACGGACGTGAATTGCATCTATTTGTCTGCACGCCCAATCTCGTGTGATATACTCGTAATAAATATCATGGAAGTAATGCGCGGTTGAGTTTTACCATTCACATTACAAATGCGTTGATTTATCGTATTAAAATCTGCTACTACAAAGTATCTCGATAATTAAATCTTGAATTTAAATCTGAAAAAATTCTGTTGCGCTAAAAACTCTACTACCAGAGAACACGACATAGGAAATTCTTGCGGTCTAATAAAAAACAGAAGATAAAAAACATAAAACATAAGATCCACGACCTTCTGGCAATGATTATTTTTTTCTTGTTAAGTTGCATATTTTCGTGGGTACGAAGAGGGGGAGTTTTTAAAGAGGAGAGAACCTGGTAATCGCAATCTTGATCGTTACAATCATCCATAGACGCCATCATCATATTCTATTCGGATTACAGTAACATAACTATACTCCAAACGTGTTTGACTCTCTTTCCCTCCCTCATTCACGACAAAACGTAAATGTTGAATCATGATAAAAATCATGCACTTTCTTCTCAACCATTGGTGCAATTTTAAGTGGCGAGATTTGCTTATACATTGCCATCGTCGTGAGTTAAGTATGTAAAGCTATGAATTCAATCTCGAGCGAATAATTTTTCTTAAGGAGAAAATGAATGGGCCACGCAAAGCCATAAATTTAATCTCTCTCCCGGATGAATGGTGGTGGAAACAAGGAGGAAAAAAATGCACACAATGACGGTTCTTGTGCTCTCGTTTAAAAAAATGCTGATGGTATAACAGACCGTTTTTCTTTGCGTATTAGATGGGAATTGGTTTGCTCATTTGGATTGCAGTATGCACATTATATGAACACTTTTACAGCTTGCCTGGTGACTTTCAACTAGGAAAAACGAGCTGTTCAACATGTTTTCAGTGCTGGCTAACGGCACTCCTCTGTTTAAATAAAAGATAAAATTAAAAAAGCCTTTTCCAGTTTGCATTTTTATTTCGGCATTTAATGGAACGGGTTACACGGGTTAATATTTTTCTGAATGAGTTTTCCACTCCCGCTGTTCCAGTGTTTCTACTGAAGGAAAAAAAAAACTAGTAATAAAAGTTGAGAATGAAGTCCGTGGAATGCTTATAAATGTGGTGCAAGACCAGTTGTGAATTTCATCTGAGCAGTTTCGACAATCAAATTGTTGAAATCCGTAACAAGATAATACATAACTAAAAGGGTCTCATAGGGCATTTATTCTGATAAAAAGAGGAGAGAGCAAAAGAGATACATAGAATAAACAAGCAAAAACTGTGTGATGTAAATTGAATTGGTTTGGTTGAATAGTTTCAGAAAGAATGGGATGTTGGTTATGTAAACAATACATTTACGAACAAAACAAAAGGAGCAACGTGCCAGCAATAATGACGACATATTGTAAGATATGTGCCATTTGAGAACACACACAGACTCATTCAAATGTTCAGGAACAATTACTTATTATGTTTTAACTAAACAACGTCTGTGTTACTTAAGAAGAAAATGTATAGAACAACTCTCATTTATTACGACCAGATTGAATAAAAAATATCGTTCCCATTGTAAACGTCCATTGTGAGTAGCATTTATTAGCGTTTATTATTGTGGTTGTTCTCTCCATTAAGAAATAAACTGTTCGCCTTTCCGTATCTCACCTTTCGCTCACCTACACAGAAACAAAAAGTCTGTCGATTGAATGAGCGTTGGCAGGGAAAAGGGCGAAGACCGTTTTACAGAATTCTAGAGACGAGCAGCGTTTTAATGCATGAATAGAATAATCCTAGTTGGTATAAAGTGGCCATAAAACACCTTTCTATGTCAAGTTTCACAAGAGACTCAGCATAAAATATGTATTAATGGTGAGAGCCGTTACGCACTTCCACGCACAAAAGTCGTACGCTCAAGTTGCAAAGCCTTTGTTTATGCATTGTAATTACGTAAATAGGAAAAGTGAGAGGGAGTAGTCGACTAGTTTGTGAATCACACTCTCACGTCGAGTTCCTCTGTCTGTCCTCTGAGCTTGGTTGCCTACTGAATCCAATTTTGAAACAGCTTTTTTATGGATGCTGACAATAACTTCACCATAGAGACAACAGACTAAAAAAGAGACTGACAGAGGACTAGACAGATAAGCGAAATGCGTGTTTTACCCATAAGTCTTTATTTAACGATGGCGGCGACCAATATGGAGCCACAATGAATTCAGATCCGTGGAAGGAGTATCTAGATAAATGCCATTTTCGAAGAGCCATTGCTACCTCCACGTGAACCCTTTCAGGGAAATCACCATGCGGATATAAGGTAGGCAACAGCAATGATCAAAGAATGTCATTCGTAAAATATGCAAAAGGCAGTTTGAAGCTCTGTTTGCAAACAAAATTTCGTTTTTAAATTGCAATTTCCTTTTATGCTGATAAAAACAACTGTAATGTAGCTAGAACGATTGCAATACTTCGCCTAATATGCCTCCTTTGATTGGGAAGATCAAAGATTTGCTAAAAGCAAAAGTAAAAGATCCAATTATACGTGTTGTATATTCAATGGCTTTATAGACAGCAACCATTATCATATTGCATTACATACAAAATGAAATTTATATCAATTTATTACATCGGTTTCACTTTATCTTGTAAAGCACATTATAAAATTAAAGAATTGTGGGAACAAAATTTAGTAATAGGCATGCAATTTTATATGCTATATCGCTAACGTGTATCATGTGAAAAATGCCATTTCCTTTTTATGTTAAATAGTATTGTTATATTCGCAAGATAGCATCGATTTCGTTTATTCGTTGCCGCATGTCAATAATGACGCAGTTATCAAGGTAATGGCTATATTAGGCAGCTGCACTCACTTATTATAGTTCTTATAGTATTATACAACACTGTTTCAGTGTTTGTAAAAAAATGAGGAAAAATTGCATCTGCAAGCATAAATCAACGTTTTCATTTTTACTTTCAGCGTTTCAGTTTTGTGAAGGGTGAGTAAACTCGTAGAGTAAATATGTTGCAGGACACAGTCAAATAATTTATCGAGTTCTTTTCATGGCTAGTGCGTGATGCACTGGTTGTTTTGAGAACTCATATTTTTGTGGCATCCCAGGTACATAAACATAAAATATTGCTTGTGTGCACCTGGTGGTGAAGTCGTCGATGGGAGAGAACAGGAGAAACACCAGACCGGAAATGAAATAAGGGGGATGCTAGATAGATACATTCTTGACAAAACCTTTTGTTTTCACAAAAAGTAGACAAGCATCAAGCTGTTAGGCTTATGCTGTCGACAATACAAAATCACAAGGTTAAAACAGCCATTTTTCTCTTTTATTTGGAGGACGTCAAGCGTGTCTTTTGTTTCACGACTTTTCTTATTAATGATTATGAGAGTGATTCATATTTTGAAGTGGATATTTTTCTGACTGGGTACTTCCAAGAGAGACTGGATTAAACGAAAATAAGCCCATTATGCGCAGCAAACGAAGAGGCCTGTCAACTGGAAGTTTTGTTTTTACGATATGCGACATTTTCTTTTGAAATTGTCGGAACACATTTTCTAGCTGTCACGACTAATCAAAGAGAGACAGAACTACTAAAACAGTCAGAACCATTTTGTCTGAAAAACGACTTCCAAACAATCATGGAAACAAACAACTATTGATCAATATGGCTGTAGATGGATGACTGTTAAGTTTAATGGCTGTAGATGGATGCCTGTTAAGTTTGCTGTTTGCAAGCAGAACGAGCATTTTTACGGAATGACGGAAATGTGTTTTGATTGAAATGGTTCAATCCATTGTTCCAAGCGAAGTTTACCTCAGAACTAGGTACACAGACACTACTCATAACAAGACCAATTAGGCAAGATTGTGACTACTATTATGTATGTGTATTAATATCACTGTTGCCAACCCAACCTGTATCACTGTCATGACACACGACTCCTACTTCCCGTACATCAAAAAGCTTTATACATCGTATATAAAGTATCGATGACAATCTAGTTCACAAAATATGAGAATGCATTAGAACATGCGAGATTCAGCAGTTAGGAAACTGATGCGTGTTGTAGAAAGTGAGTGTTGTCAAAGAACAATAAGCTTTGTTCTCCTGTTAGTTAAATATCCATATAAAAGTTGTCAACTACTATTATGTATGTGTATTAATATCACTGTTGCCAACCCAACCTGTATCACTGTCATGACACACGACTCCTACTTCCCGTACATCAAAAAGCTTTATATATCGTATATAAAAAGTATCGATGACAATCTAGTTTACAAATATGAGAATGCATTAGCTCATGCGAGATTCAGCAGTTAGGAAACTGATGCGTGTTGTAGAAAGTGAGTGTTGTCAAAGAACAATAAGCTTTGTTCTCCTGTTAGTTAAATATCCATATAAAAGTTGTCAACTGTAAACAACGTGTGTCACTGTCTACACAGAAAGTGACGATTATATGCGTGCGCTATCAAGTGAACATATGAAGGTATGTCACAATTCAGCAATTACACGTCAACCACAAAAAGGGCTCAACAGTTGACTGGTCTTCTTGGCACGCTATCAAAACAAACTTCAGTCAACATTTTGGCAAGCTCTTATCAGATATAGTGATACGGTTTCAGCCAAATTTCTTTTCACCATGTAAAATGACTAAATGCGAGACAGATAAGCAAACAGACATAACGGGAAATAGTAAGAAATAAAAGAATTTTTGCAGACCTAAAGTAGGCAATATAAAGTCCTACTTTCTTGGCTTACAAAGGAAAAATAGTCGGTTTGAAAACAATTAGTGAAGAATCCACTTAGCCTTTTCCGTAGATTATATAACCTCGTTTCTCTTTTTCATGAAAATTATCATCCTAAACCATGCATGGATGAAGAGCTCCGTGTACCGAGAACGAGTGAGGAATTCGGATTGTATTTTTTATGGCAGTTAAAAGCAATTTAATGTAAGTAATGCTACAAATCACATTATATTTATCTTAATAGTTGAACAACTCGTCCATTCATTCTCTGGTTTCATCCGGGGTTTTCTACTCACACGGATGGATTCTAGATAGAGAGCTAGAGCACATAAACACTTACGCTAAGTCTGGAAGAGGAAGCTGTAGAAGATCCCGAGACGGAGCCAGAAGCCTCTGAAATTCCAGATGAGAATGAGGACTGCGGCGAATGGGAATGTTTCATGGAAGTCGATGGAGTTGGCGAATTTGTTACGGATGATTTTGCAGAGAAGCAATTTGGTGGATGCATGGAAGTAATTGTCGGAGTAGACGATGCTGACGGACCATTGTACGGACTACTATTTCCACCAGTGTGACTTCCTGGTGTGAGTAGTAATCCAGCAGTGCTCACTCCACTGCTACTACTGCTTGCGCTAATTCCGCTTACACAAGTGGCCGACGTTCCGTTCGTCGCAACGCTTGTGTTACTGCCAAAATTAACTTTTTCAACACACTTTGCTAATCTGTCGACCATGCTGCTGCCTACATGGCCTATTCTCTTGGTGTCCCCTTTTTTCCAAACTTCTTTACTAGTCGACTTGTACTCATTGTCCTCCTCGACTTCTTTCAGCCTCTCGTCCAAAATAAGCCCGTTTTTATCACGGAGTGTCAAAACCTCTGTTGTTTTCGTGGTTGTCTTCACGTTCATTGTCGTTTCCAGTTCAACTGGATTCTTAAGAATTCCAGCCCTCATTAGAATCTCATTAAGTAAATCACACGGGGGAACTTGCCCTAAAAGAAGTGCTTCTTTTATACGAATCCCTTCCTCTCCATTTAACGGCACTGGGAACCCATTCACAAGGAGAACTTCTTCGGTTTGAAACTTTGTCGACTTTTCACAATCTATCACTCTAGTTCCTTTCCCCGCAAGGGACTCTACTTTTTCTTGAATTTCTAAATCGTCAATAGCCTGGAGTGGTTCCATTTTACCCAATTATTACGATAAATGAGGAAAAGAAATATTACAATCCTTTTATTGTCTTGTGCAAAACTACGAATACCACTTGACAGCACAACCATATGTCCCGCTTCCACAATCGTTTTAGTATTCCACAATTTTTTTGTGTTATGCACGAACATCTATAAATCATGCACATGAATTTATAACTTTTACACAACTTTCTTACTTTTTACCACATTCTCAAGAGTGCCTTTTATTCCACTCGGAGCACTTTTATAAAGAATACGACAATAGCTGCAGATTCTCTCTCTCTCTCTACAAACACTTTTTTATCTGTTAAAATACTGAGCGATCGTGACAGTTTTTACACTCTCTAGCTTATGTGCATTTTACTTTAAGTACATTTACGGCGAGATTCTCGTTACGAAATCTTTTCACAACTATTTCCAATGAAAATTCGTTATCTTTTAGATCCAAGCTTTTCCCCTTGCTGTTTTTACTTTTCTACTTAGTTGAAGTGCTACTTTGCTATTGTAATATGCATAGGTAAGTTATTGAAATAAGTTGCTATCTATCTGGACACTTTTAGCCCAAAGAAAACAATGAACACTATCAGTTTGAAGTATGTTGGTGATTATTACGCTTGATCGTTACTTTATAGGTATAACTTACTTTCTTGATTAAACGAAAAAAACTAATGTCTCGTGTGTAGATTTTAAAGAACTGTGTGCCTACCGTTGAAAACTAGTTTGTTTTTGTGTTTCAGGGAGTTCCCAAAAATAGCAGAAATTCGATAAGATTTTATTTTCTTCCTAAGAAAACAGAGAGCTGCCTTAAGACAAATGATCTGGCAGTGGAGTTTCTTGTTTGGTAGTTTTTGTACTGAGGATATAACCACGTATTTTATTGGGATTTAGTATTTTTTCAACAAACTTTGTGAAAGTGGGCTTGGTCTCATTTATTTAAAACGTGAATCCTGTCTCGTGTCAATTTTTTTTCCTCTAAGCTTGAGCTTGACAGAAAGCTTTGAGTCTGTAAAATGCAGGTTTACAGTTTCCCATACATTTTTTCCTTACTTACTACTTATCAATTTACATTCCATACCAAATTTGATAGAAAATGGTGGTCCTAAATCATGACATGTTTACTACTTCTTATAAATCTGAGTGTCAGTTGATGATGGGATTAGAATATTATATATCTTAGTCAGAGCAGCAACACCAACCAGTATTCTATCGCTGAACAGTCTTTACAGACGACAATCTCGCTACACTGATTCAAATATTGTCAGATAACTTTTCAAGTGTGGCAGGCTGTAGAGATTTATTATTCAGCCGCAAGAGCTTAGTCTAATTTTCACAGGAACAGAAGCCAAATTTTGAGTTATACAATCTGCGAAAGGAGTAAGGAATCCAGTTTCTAATAACGTTACATTTTTTAAAACTTTTGATGTAAACGCTAATTTACGTTGCATATGAAACTGTCATATGTCAACTTGTTAATTCAATGCTCCGATGAAACCACCTTCCTCGTGAAAATTTTTCTACAGCTATACTATTCCGGTTTGGTAATCATATGTTCTCACAAGACTGCTTCTGGTTTGGTATGTGAGTGATGTGAAATGTTGTTACAGTTGAAGGTAAATTGAATGAAAGCGTGCTGATATTCAAACTGATGACAGTTTACAGCAAACAAGAGCAAAGCTGATTCGTCTTCGGATGAGTTTTCAAATTTTTCATAGCTTTCCATGAGCTTCGTATATCCACCTGAACTTTGTTTATGAAGAGAACATTTTCCAGATGCCTTTTTTATGCTGCAGCTTTCTTTGAAGCCTTTTTTCAACAGATTTTGGAAAATGAGCTAAATAAGGTCGGCTGCTTCCTCTGGATACAATGTTTTCCTCTACGTTTTATCCGGCTTATTCTTGTCTTCTTCACTTAAACACGTTTTTGAGTCACTAGTTTCATTTCACCAAAGGTTTTGAGTCTTTGGGGATTTAGCCTGCACTCGTATTCGCAATCTGTTCAGTTTTTTTAGTAAAAGGGAGGCTTCGTAAGCTCAGTTTACTTTGTTCATCTATGTGCAGCCTCGGAAGTTATAAAAGCATTCCCTTTTATCCGTCTTTTGTATAGAAGAGTTAATTATCCAAGGGATTTCCTTTTTTCACCGGCAATGAATGGAGCGAACCGATCCTAGATTTTGTACACTCACAGGTGATGAAAATTTGCCGTTTAAGGAAACGGAAATAAAAAAGCTGATGAGAGGGAATTAGCTTGAAACAACTTTTTTGTAACTGAATGCCTTTTCAAGTAGGAGTAACTTTTGTGTAGAATCAACGGATTCAATATTGAGGAAAGGAAATATAGAAAAAAGTCAGTGTAGGACCACGTCTGGTATTCTACTTTTTGGTAGACTTCTTGCTTTTGCTCCTGCTATTGTGCGTTTTTATATAAAAATCGTCAAGTGTTTTTGCGTAGGTGTTTATGCGTTTGGGTCACAAAAACCTGGCTGCGAACTAGGCGAATACAATTTCGGTTTCATGTAAAAAACCATAAAAAACTGAAGTAATTTATGTTCTAGTTCACCCACAAAAAAAGTACTGAGCACGAACACACAAAATTTTTACGATTTTAGTCTTTTCTCTTTCCTTAGGTGAATTTTCAGATTCCTTCCGGTTGAGAAAATTACAAATATTTTACCAACGAAAACCTCCACACATCGCTATAAACATTAATTTCAACCTGTACTTTTTTTGGCGAGCTGAGCGAACAACAGAAATCCCGTAGTCCCTTTAACATCCATTCAAACAATGAACGGTGTATATCAAAAAGACAAGACTCAGTTCAATTCTATTTTACATTTAACACACTCTTCGCCAAATGGTTGTCAACAAAAGTTAATGGGTGCTGTTGATGATGACGGCGATGGGGTACGATGGCTGCATCATATTAACTGTTACTACCCCACGCAGACAACTGAAAGACGGATAGAAGGCCGTTGCTAATTGAACTTGTTTGGGAACAATTTTCACACTTTCTGCAACGCTCTTCTTGCCAGTTGCGTTTTGGACTTGAGACAAGTCTGCTTTTGCGCGTTTTTTTTCTTCTTTGCACATAAGCGTTAATGTCACTACGTTGCGAAGCCAAACCAAGACTCACGACTATTCTTCTTTTATGGCAACGTGACCAACCACATTATTTCGTTGTATCACCACTTGTGTCTTGTCTCATGAGTTTGCATTCACTACCTCGTAGTAAAGCTTTTGTTTCACAGAAGACTACCAGAGTTTTTGTTTCTTTTAACATTTATGTCTTCCGCTCGGCACAGGTTCCACCAAATAAACTAATGTATCTATGTTTGTATGCCAAGGTTGACATTTAAAACAGACTGCACACTATACTGAATGCCAATGTCCGTGCGAAAATATGAATATTATCGCTTGCCGTAAAACTTGATGAGGATACTGTATGCGGCTCCGTGAGTCCCAAAGAGAGTTTCCTGTACGGCAATGATGGAAGAAATGTGGTAGGTGTTCTCAGTGTCGGAATCAACTTGCCGGAATAACTACGTGCTTTTGTCTACCAAGCAGTAATAACTCGTTTTTCCATGCTATTTTCCTCTTTAATATACCAAGCACGGTTGAATGCTTTGGAGAACGGATTCAAACACGTTTTCCTCTTGCTACAATACAACCTACTAAGAAGCGGCATTCCGATGGGTAAGATCACTTCTTTAATGGGGGAATTGCCAAACCAATTTGCGAAAAAAAAAATACTATTCTCATTTGGCTCTGGCTGTCTGTTCGAGAATGGACACTAGCAAGCTTGAGGTTGTGTTATACAAAAAGGTTATATTGACGTGAATGGGATATCCTTATTTAAAACAACTCCGAGTTTCAGCCTGGGATGAATCAATAGGTGGTTTGACTACACCACCGACATCGTCATCATCAAAGCAATCCCCACAAGGCATTTGAACATGATGATTACAACCTTTCGTACATTTCATTTATGCATAGGGGCTTTTTAAATTATGTTTTTTGTAAGCAGCGCACTAAATAAAAACCAGTCTTTTTTAAATTTTCACAAGTCAGCTCGGATTTAAGTGGTTTTGTATGTCCGCTCCTGGTAGTTTTTTGGGCTTGCAAAATCGGGACAGTAGCTGTATTACAGGACAAGGACCAAAATCCCCATTACAACATTACTATTGCAAACGAGAACAATTAATATTCAGTAGATATTGCGAAATGGCTACGGCCTAGTCAGATGAACAAAAAAATTAAAGTCCAATGAGGCTCTTATTATGCTTCAGGCCTTGAGTTGTGAACTTTTTGCAACTCTGGCGTTGGTTGAACAATCAGTGATAACTTTACACTGGTTAAACTTTAAGCAAAGTTTGTTCAAACTTTTCGCTCTGGCTGATGTTTATGTGTTGTTTGTTGTTGTGTTTTCATTCACGTTGCAAGTTTTAATTTGGAAGTTATCCTGCAGTATCAAGAGATTATTCGCTTTTTTGTCCTTTCTTTTCGTTTTGAGTCCCAACTCGACACTGAGCTTATTGGTATAAAAAAAGCTTG
>JAAXOA010004107.1:0-10657 GCA_036561885.1 Salina celebensis
TGCACTCACAAATGCCTTGCATTGCGTATCAAAATATCATATCCAAACGATTAATTGAATGGTTATTTGGATTTTGTCAACCGAATTATTATTTTGACTGTATGACGATTACTAAATTATTTTTAATAGGGAAACCAGTATGTTTTACTGACCTGGCCAGCTACAACTACTATTATAGTATCAAAATCTTTGCAAATGAGCAGTGCATCACTTTTTGGCTAATTGTAGACAAAATTCATCTTGAAAAGTCAGTCATGGAGATGCAAAATACCACTGCGAATATTTTGTGTAGTTCTATATCAACTATGGTTATGATTTATAAACATCACATCACATTTGAATATCCTCGAATATTATGAAAATTTCATGGGTAAGATTTAACACATTTTGGATAGATTCACATAGAGTTGCGGTTAAATCTGGATACCATTATTGTACAGCAGAGAAAGTGCTGAATAATGTATTTTTATAGCGAGATAAACCTAATACACCTTTATTCAGAAGGTTCTATTACATTGCTGTTATTAAGCCAACATTAAGTGAGCTCTAGATATAGATGTAATCACTGGGTGGGTGAGTGAAATTTCGTCTTGAATACTCGGGGCATTGCTATCATTATTGTAAATACACCACCACCAGTCTACTCATAATCATGAAGCCACTGGACCAAGGAGAAGAATGAACAACAGAATACCTTCAACGTTTAGCATGAAATTGGATGCAAACTGAATCCTGAATGTTTTCCTTTCTCTACTGAGTTTCACGGTATTCTACGCCTCCTCTGAGCCCTGCTTTTGAGAAGCAGAGTGTGCTCGCCAGGGAATTTAATCTATAAACTTCCTTATTGTTACTTTTTTGTATCCAGAAGCATCCTCTTTCGCGATTCTTGCATTACTTGGTCATTAAATGTATAGAGTAAGGTATTCATGTTCGTTTACGATGTTAATATATCTTTAGCAGTAGCCGGTGGGATTATACCGTTGCTAAAAGCGAAAATTACACTGAACGCTAGGAGTTAGTCGAGGAGAAAATTCAAGACGATAAAATGATCAAGACGCACTAAACGCAAAAAACAAGCATCACGAAACAAATGTTTTTTTAAGAGAGGAAATGCCATATGTCTTAAGCAGTCCTGGAATCCGCAAAGAAACCACAGAAAGACTGTTTGACAACATTGAACATTACTACAATGTTTGCTTCTGTGTCTTAATGTAAAACATGATGGCTTTTCGGCTGCACAAGAACTCTGAAGGCGATAAGCCTTATACTGCGAATTTCACCTTAACCTGAGTTTGTAAATCTTCTACAAATCACGGTAGTTGAGCTGACTTGTGAGAAAACATGCAAAAAAATTGTTTTCGTCCATTTCATATTATTTATCATAAAAACTGTCTGAAGCCCAATATTTATTCAAAATAATCTTATTATGCTTTAAAATTCGTACGCGCTGAAACGCAGAGTATAAAAACCACTAAGAAGCTTTTAAAACACCCTTGTCCTTCTCATCAAGGGTTCTTTCTCTATTTTATTGTATTGAATAAAAAATGATAAACTTTAAGCAATTTGACCAGGAAACATTAAAGGACGGACACCTCTACTTTTGGACACTTTCCGGGAAAAACAGTATTTCCATGTCCTTCTCATCAAGGGTTCTTTCTCTATTTTATTGTATTGAATAAAAAATGATAAACTTTAAGCAATTTGACCAGGAAACATTAAAGGACGGACACCTCTACTTTTGGACACTGTCCGGGAAAACAGTATTTCCTACAAAAGTCCCAAAATCGCTTTAAAACTAAATGACGGCGGCTGACTTTATTAAATCGAGTTACGAGGTTAGGGGAACAACGCTTTACGTTTGCGAAATGAGTAAGAACATTACTAAAAACGTTAAATAATCAATATTTCGTGAGGTTCAATCTGATTAGCGTTAAAATATGAATTTTTAATATTGGACACAAATCCTTCGTGGGCTGGACGGGTAAATACCGGTATTTACCAATAGCAGTTTATACCACCTTTTATTTCCTGATTTTGACACAGAAGTTCCCATTCATTTATTTGTACATAAATCAACAGGTAAATACACTGTTCCATTATATTATGTTGCAGTGGCTGTTTCAAACATGACTGACATATATTTTCCAACCGAACTAATACATACTCAGCTAGTAACACTAATCGACATCGATCAAAGTTTAGTATCGTTCCAATTATGACTGCGTATCAGGGCTATGTTACTTATCTTTATATTTCAAACGTCCGGCTTCATCTTGATTCGTCGCCGTCTAAACCTTTGTGAATATTTCAATGTCTTCTTGTTCACCTTGAAGAGCTCACTGACCCCATATACAGTCGTCACAGTCATCGCATTGTGGCAACAATGAGGATGATCATAACACAGTGGTTGGTAATACAGAGAGTAGCGATGATGATGGTGGTCGGGTGGAGGTTTTCTTACTCTTTGAAACTCAACTAGTAGTACTACGTCATCTACTTACAGTGCCATCTCAAGATTCAGAATCATGCTGAATATGATGATACTCTCTTGGCTTCGTCTCAGCAGTACACGTAATATCGCTTCCCTGATAATATTGTTGCGAACTTGAAAATGTAACAATGCTGAACGTATCGCAGCAAAAAAATATATTTTAAAGTACAAGGAGGGAATAACAGAAAAAACACTATCGCATCACCTATTGCATTGGTGCGATCTAATTTTTGTCCTTTTGCCAGAAAATAAACAAAAGGAACTGAACAACTCAATAAGTTCGATGTCAGTTAGTCTCAACAGTTCATTATGCAACTGGTGTAGCCACAATTACGTAGCCATTTACAGTCGCCATTTTCATCTTGAAGGCAATAAAAAATCTAGGATTATTGCTGATAGATATGGTGTTGCGAGAGATAATGACATGCCATAATGATGATACAGGAGGATGGATACAAAACTCCTCTCGAAAAACTACAGTCTGTGCTTGACTTAGGCACGTCGTACAATACAAGATTGTACTTATTATGGGATTCTTTCTTTCGAATACGGATTTTAAATTCTTTCATTGTATTACTATATTTACGCGGTATTTGTATTTCGCCTTGAAACATTCATCATGTTTGTGAACCTGATCCTCATGTGTGACAGATCAGAACAAAACATTCATCTAAACAACTAAACGGAAATAGATATTACGTTATGAATTTGCAAGTACACGAAAGCTCCATTTCTCATAATGCATGCAACCTGAATGGCACTTCGCAGGGGATAAATGCGTTTAATATGGTGTACCTTGTTTAGTATACATTTTCTCGCAACGTGCCTTCGTCAGAACATAACACAAATAATTTTTTTATGATATTGACGTCGCTCTTAATTCCATTGTTGCCCTCGCTTTTCCATTGCTTGTATTCATTACAGGATAATTTTACCTTTCCTCAAAGTTTACCGTCTATAAAATCGCTTTTACTTCATTTCAGCCAAGTCCTAAGTACTATACGTGCTTTTGCAAGAAGTTCCCTGTCATAAGAACTTTAGACTTAGTCGTACATTACAGGATATTTTTACCTTTCCTCAAAGTTTACCGTCTATAAAATCGCTTTTACTTCATTTCAGCCAAGTCCTAAGTACTATACGTGCTTTTGCAAGAAGTTCCCTGTCATAAGAACTAAGTAGTTACTACATGTCATCCGTAATCTATGAACTTGCACCTCCACACCAGGACTTGTTTGCAAATGTAAGATTGGCAAAATAAGGGATAACACGCATCAGTTCATACGATTTCTCGTGATGTTAGCATGTTTCAATTAAAATACAAATGGATGTCTTTATAACTGAAATTATTGGTTATTTTTGAAAATCTAGAACAGAAAATCTACGGGTAGTTATTGTGGAGTTTGATTCCATGTGATTTATAAAGTTGGAAAAAGCTTAGGCTACATTTCAACAAGCGAAACGTTTTGACAAACGCGACAATAATTATTATGTTTCTTGGGAGCTTCCACGTAACAGGATATGAAAAGCGCAGTGGCGCAACGACAAGCAGGCACACTCGTCGAGATATGGGTATATGCTGAGCAAAGTTCAGAGTCGCAATGAAAGCTGATTAAAATTCGTGGAAATGTGTCATAGCCGTAAGTTTGGAATATATTATCAGAGCTTTCATGGTACATAGGACATAGATGCTTGCCGAACTTTTAATGGTATGGTGATGATAGGAGCTGTAGAGCTTAACGGTAAATGTCAATGTTCCTTACTTAAATACAAATAAGCATTGGAAGTGTAACAATGTGAAAATCTATTCAGATATTCCCAAGCTCATTAATTCCAGCAGCTCACCTTTGATTTCAACCGGATAGCGTTTGAACTGTCAGTATTGCCCAATCACTCTGTTTCATCAGTTGCAATATGATAGAGTTTTGTATGTAGATTTGATTCCACAAAAATCCTTTTAACCATTAACAAATAATCCGAAGAACGACATAGGGTGCACTCAAACGTTCCACTTTAGTTTCGCGGTTATGAGCTATGCGCGTTGCCTTTGTGATACTACTACTACATGAAAGGGGAAACTATCCCTGCACACTTTTTCCAAGTTTCGCTTTGGGACACACACTGTTTTCTAATTTATATAATGCAAGAAACTTGTGAATGAAATCGAAATCCAACACATTTTTTTTTCGGATGAGTGTGTGTGTACCATTTTATAAATTCGCATTTTATAATCATCCTAATCACAACTGGCAGACACAAAAACAAATTTTGGTTGTCTTATCGCGCAATGTATAACACTTTAAATAAACTATAATCCGCGAATCGAAAATAGCTCATTCATGTACTTCTTCCACTTGCCTAAATTTAGGGGATAGTAGAGGAAACCTCGTAATGGAAAAATAATGTATGAGCGAGTAAAAGTGTCTCCTCGTTACAATAATACTTCCCCGTCAGAATGTGTCCAAAAATAATGTGGATTTGTCTGCCATTGTACAGAGGATTTCTTGATTAGAGAAGTTCGCCAGGAAATGCACGTTGAAGCCTGAACCTTTACAGACAAGACAAAGAACCTTCCAACTTTTGGAGAGAACTCTACTCGTTCTTTTGATCTTCTGGATCAATATAGAAAAAAAGGCGGGCTATAAATGTTTACTGGCTTTCATAGAGAACACAAGCGGAGTAATTACTCTCTTCGGGTGTCCCTTGTCTCTCTTCAAACTTCTGTGTTTTACTCCAGCCTTTTCAGTTTAGTGTTCTTATCTTTATTTTGCCCAAATGCCTTCACTTAAATATGCACAAAGTTACTGGTTACTCCTTGTCATTATCAGTCATCCTAAGATCGACTAAATCTAACAAAATACAAAGTAGCACGCACAATCAGTTTATACACATGTAACAATTCTGTACGGTACCAAAATGCCTTCACTTAAGTATGCACAAAGTTACTGGTTACTCCTTGTCATTATCAGTCATCCTAAGATCGACTAAATCTAACAAAATACAAAGTAGCACGCACAATCAGTTTATACACATGTACCAATTCTGTACGGTTTACTAAATTCCGCCGGTCTTAGCATGGGTGATAAAGAGTATTTGTTATTTCCTTAGGTTAGGCAAAATCTTGACAAGGTTGTATACAGTGAACATTTTCCTTCTAAAGTTACCAACAACGCAATAGTAAGCGCAAGCATAGTGCAATAATGTAACCTGAGAACATGAAAGCAGCAAAAGTCACGCGCTGGAATGAATCAGGTCACACTTGTGAATTACCTTTAGCAAGCAAGCCTTATTTAGAGAATAAGAAATGACAAGACTAATGGGTTAATGCATATAATCATTGAGCCACAAAAACAAGTAGCATCCATTTGCGCATGATAATCGTTAAACAGATTTCGATGATTCTACTGTGTTGTGTTGTAAATCTTAAATATAAGAACTATGGTGGCAATTCAAACACGACTTTCTCCGGTTAGTAAACTGAATCAGTTTATAAATCTGTCTTACAATGCTACATTTCGTTTGCTGTACTATGTTGAAGTAAATCAGTTGCAAGTGTCTGACGTCATATCAGAACGTATTTTGTGCCTTCGAATTTAACAACCAAAGATTCAAGTATTCTATTTTCATTTATCCTAGGGTTTAAAATAATATTATGGGACCTTGTCCATTCACTTGGTAATATTGAATTGAAAACGGACACCAAATAGAAATGGGCACATCTAAATCAATTAATGTGGCCATTCTATTTCGCACGTACCAAACCGGCAGTCTCAGGCCCTCACGAATATTCCCATTGATTATCATGATCATAGGTCAAGTTTGAAGGAATGTCATAGTAGGCAGTTTTAAAGCTTCCATTGAAGATAAGTCACATTTTTTTTGTCTTTAGCAAAGCTGGCTAAAGTTTTAACGCTTTTATTTGCACATATGCCATTGACAAAGCTATGGCATTATAGAAAGAGCTTTCATGTAAAACGACATGTATGATTACACCAATTTATGTCTTATTTCTACACGTTGTTTACTGTCCATTCTACTGAGTCGTCAATATTTTGGAGGCATAGTTAACAACACGATAGAAACCCCTAGGAGCTGATTATTCACGGAATAACATAAAAATGGAAAACGAAACTTTTTTAGAATCTAGGAATTCAGAGAAAAGTTTTTAAATTGATGCTCATTTCTGTATAATTATGTTCTCTGTATTCCTACAACTCCTGTATTTGCATCAAGCTCACTTGCTCGTTTGTCTCACGATAACGAAAACATGTAAACATGAAACCTGGAAAAACATGTAGAAACATGGTGTTAGCTCTCTGTTTTTCATACAATTACTCCAACTTTCCTCTGTGTTTTTCGAAAGTCAAGTCTATAAATCTCGGGAAGAATCAACTCTATCTATGTACATGACTCTTCTACACTGACTAAATAACCAACAAGGGACAAACGAGAAAATCGATTTTTAAATTGATGGGTTTCTTCTTTTTATACAGGTTGTGGGATTTACTTAAAAGTAGGAAAAAAAACAAAATCCCATTAATGATGGCAATCCTCCTTTTACCATTATTGTCTCATCAGTAGTAGCAGAACGTAAAATATCTTCAGCTAGAAGTGAGCAAACACTTGTATTTCATTTGAGGCAAATACGAATGCGGCAGACGACTGTCAACTGTAAACATACAAATGGAAAGTGAGTTGAACCATTAAATTATTATCCAGTGAAATAGCTACTATAAATACAAACGGGTATAATTCAACATAAGTAGACTGTAGCAATGATGTTTGAAGTCTCTGGAATATCCGGATCAACAAAACATCTGCATTTTCAGTATTCTCCGTTCTAATTCGTTGTGAAAGTAACCTACATAAAAAAAAGAATACTGCATCTAACTTTTTTAGTTGCTCAAGTTTATTTATAGACTAGATGAAATATACCTGCTGGAATACTGCATCATTAAAGAAACTGACATTATTAGAGTTAGGATTAAAAACCGGTTAGTTGGAAGCTTTTTATTTGAATTGCAAAACTTTTGATGCTAAGAGGCTCTCTATATGATTTTGTTACGAATGGGAAATTTGTATTTCCATATAATGTATAAGCTGCATGGAATCATTTGCAAAAGTATTGAAGGTCTAGTTAGAATTTTTCCTTCCTTGGAAACAGTTGAAACCATGGCTTTCTTTAAAAGGAAGACGGAGAAAGGTATTAGGGAAAGGATAGCAATCCATGTTGCCATAACATGTTTTATTGATGTCAATCTTGAATGGTAGTGGAGTCGTTGCAAATCAAAAACTGATTACCTGTACGTGCCAAGCAACGTCAAGGAAGCAACTACTTTAAGTAGACATGAGAGGAGTCGAACATAATAGGATTGACTTGTGATAGAAAGAATGAGATGCGGGACTGATACGCATACTTTTCGTCAACTTTTAGAAAGAATCTTTTTTAGTAGAATACAAAAAAAAAAAACATTTTTCTACTTTTTTTTCTCTATCAGAAGTTTTTACGAATGTATTACTCTACTGAAATGTAGAAAAATACTCCCTGTCAAGAATTCTGTTCTATTCTTTATCTAACATAGTTTCGCACTTTACAAGATTTTTTTTGTCAAATTAAAAATTCTCTTCATTCAATATTTCCTTCGCTTGTTCTCTCTTGAGGCGTAAAATTAAATGACTGAGACTCCATGTAGACTTCCAGTCGAACAAAAAAAAAACTTCACAAAATCGAAGCATATTAGTCAGACTTTAGGTTGACTTGATCGGAACAAAATGTAACATGAGGACGATTACTTCGAGTCCAACTGATCGATTCCAGGAAGTTATTTGATAAATTGTTTCCAGCTTGAATCAAGAGTTTGCATGCACAAGGTAAATGATAAATGTTATTAAATTCTGGTCGTTAATGGTAACAAAGTCAAGTGCTTCATTGATTTTGAAGTATTAGATTTTCGTCCGAATGGACGAAAAAAGTAAAACGTTATGGGCGCCTCACGTTAGGTAATCGAATTGTGCAGTGAAAGTACGCGAGAAAGGTTGCTTAATCACGCGTATCCGAGGTGAAAGGGTGCAAGAGTCTCATTCATAGGGAATGTTTAATCGTATCATAAACCAATTGATAGACACTTAATGGGGTATTCCTTAGCAAATTGTTTTGACTGTACGTCGTTCCTTGTCGTGTCAAGTTTGTGGTAGAACTTCAGTTGTAATTGACATGTGCAGTAACAAGAGAACCAGAACTAGAACCAAATTGGGGTGACCCGTCTCGACTGACTTGTGAGTGAGAGACAATAAATTACATTATCAGGGTTTGCAAGCTGAAACAAAATTGAAAATCATCCAAGGCTCTGGTTTGCTTGTTGCCTGACAAGGATGGTTTAAGTTTTTCTTGTTGTTTTAGATTCAGATTCGTTTCAACGAAACCATCTCCAACCCTTACGGTAGGGTTGAAATTTGGAAACCTTCACTATTGTTGATTGTTAAGAAAAGTCGAATAAAAGGATATTTTGACATTTTAATAACGGCAATCACAAGAGGATTTTAGCAGTACAAATTGTACTTGATAAAGCCTCCAGACATTTTTTTAATCAAACCCAAATATAAATGATGTTTCTATTGAGGAAGGAATGTAATGGACGTTTTGTTATTTCATATGTACATCAATGTAACATGACTTGTGAAGTCATGGAATACCATTTGTTCGCCGTGATTTATTTTGATCGCGGAACAGTTTGTGGAATGCTGAACTTATTTTGAAACTGTATTTGAGAATTTCTTTTATAAAAGAATTAGAATTGTTTATTTGGAACACACTATTTCCATTATGTTCAATGGCTTCTGGTCATGTTTCCAACAAGATGCTGAAGGTATACTTGATTCTTACTTGCATGTTGCCCCAGCCCTCAAACTTATATAAAACAAGACGTGCGTTACAAAAAGTATCACTCAATAGTGGAATGGAAAGCAAACCCTCTTTCTCCTTTCTGCGTTCTTTTTCTTTGATAACGCGATGAGTTGAAAAAGCGAGTTGCACACGTTATGCAAAAAACGTACGTAGATGCATTATAACAACTATAAAGTGGAGCTATATGCACGAGCCTAATATAAAGCAATCGTCGTATTTCATTTTCCTTTTCTACATATCTTTGCCTAAACCGCAATCGTATTGGTTTTTTTGAAGATTAGAAAGCAAGAAAAGAAAGAAAAGAGCTGAAACCTTTCTGCTCATACCTCAGACATCAGATCGTATCATTCTGAGGAATACCAAATACCATTCTAGTAGTGTTTCCATCATAAAAATCTCGTACTACTTCCGTTGCTTGTAATAAAAGAGAAAGACACAAAATTCTGTCTGTTTCATTTTGTGAAATAATATTGTGCATAAACTAACAATAATGTACTCAGCGAAATTAATTTGAACAAGCTTCAATTCAAATTAGAAGCTTAGAGTTGTAGAGATGCTGGGGAAGAAAATTCAATATAAGCCACCAGTGACTAGAAAAAAGAACTGTGCTAACATCAAGGGAAATGTTTCTTTAAACGAGATGGACAAAAAAAGCGGTTGGAAGCGTTAACGACATGAGCTTCACGTTTTCACAGATTATTTATGGATGGAGCTATGGAATAATGTATTACTTCATTTCGAATTCATCTGCATCTTTGCAAAAATGAATAGAAGTATGAATGAACGAAAAGTGTCACTGTCTAGTGCTAGATTCTCATTTATTCAGTTGCCATGATAGTTGCTAATACATTCCGACAATAGTATCGCTGTTTCAACAAAAATACATGAATTCAAAGAAGTTATTACAACGCTTGAAAGATAACTTGTACGAAGTATCATGACGTAAATCTGTCGTACTTTGTGAAATCATTCACACTCCAACCGATGGGTAAGAAACAGTTTAGTTCTCTTCATAGGAACCTACACACAAACGCATTTTCTTGTACTTGGTTTGGTACGCTACTGTGGAAATAAAACCTTTGGAAGCGTTCCATCCTAGTAGGAAAAGTGTAGCAAAATTATACATGTTAAGCGTAAGTTTGCTAGAAGTGTTTTTCTTTTACGCGATACGGGGGTGGTGATAAGTTTAACTTATGGCACACATGCACAAACAACCACAAATCACCTAGAAATATTAAACTGACATCTGAAACACAGACAGCGGC
>JAAXOA010004108.1:0-10656 GCA_036561885.1 Salina celebensis
ATATCAAATGCAAAAGAAAAAAGTTGACCCCTGACCCTGCCCCTTGGGGTCAACCGATTTGGCTCAAAATCCTTAGGTTCCCAAGTATCCCTCTGCCAAGTTTGGTCCAAATCGGCCAAAAGGTACGGCCTGTAGAGCGCAGACGGACAGACGGACAGACAGACAAACTCATCGATATCATTACTTGCTGAACAAAGTTCAGCTTCGTAATAAATATGTAGGAACTTTTTTCATAAACTGTTACCCCGAGAGAAAAGACGTGGGGTGTCACAGAGATGAAGGAACTGATGGCATAACTTCTTACTAAAAAAGTAAGTGTAGAAATATGTACGTGCATATATTTGAGGCAGGAACGGTCTGCCGTAAAACAATTCATTCAAGTCGAGTCGAGTTTTATACTTCAAATTATGGTAAAAATAAATGTGCGCTATGTTTAAAAAAACCTTCGAAACATACCATGTTGATAAGTATAACAAGCATTAAAAATAAAAATATTTTATTTAAGCATTCGTAGAATCTACAGACGTGAAAGTAGGTTCTAACTTTAGTTTTCGTCGTGATAATCAGTACCAATTATTATTCTTTTAATTCAGTTGTTCTTTTAATGTTGTTTATAAAGAGGCTGTAAAGTAAGGGATCTATGAAATCACGATGAAAGGGTTCCTTCCGATACCTCGTAACCCCCGCGATAAAAATACCTCAGCAATGTTAGAATGATTTTCGTTGAACTCTAAAAATACACTTCTGTTACGGTGAGGTCGTTTAGTATGTTGACGGAAGGACGGTAGAACTGAATGTATATGCACAGAAGATACTTTCATCCCAAATGTATTCATTCATTCCAGAGAACGAAGAAGGAGTAGAGAGGAAACACTAGAAAAAGAGAATAAGGAGCGAATGGGAAAAAAGAAATAACAAGTTTACACTAGTAACAAGTTAGTTCTCTACACTTTTCCTCAGGTTCCGTATTTTATATTCTTATGAAAAGGCCATTTGTTTGTATAATATACACATAAGTTCCGCAGTACTAAAAGAGGCAGCGAGTGGAGCACCTTAGTTCATTCATTCCACACCACCAGTAAAATATCTCGAGCCAGTCAAAAATGATGATATTCTTTCTCTCTCTTTCTCTCCCAACTGGCATTTTCAATGAGTTTCTTTTTCCATGTTGGGCATATGGGCCCATAAAAACTTGGTTATCAGATAGGGAAAAGTGTTTTTATCCAATAGTATAGCCACCAACGTCGTCATCGTTTTTGCTACTACTTCTGCATCTCCTTCCATTCACTTTCCCTCTCTTTCTCGCTGTTGTATACTTGCAGTATAAAGTGTGTGGAGTCGTTCTAAAAATAGCACCACGTCATCACCTCTTGGCTGTCTTGCTGGTATCTTAGCAACACTTGTTATTGTAGTTTAGTAATATACGCGAGGTATAAAGTCGTACAAATACGGTATAAAGCAGGGAGAAACTTCCCGCGGAATTGACATTTTTTTTCTAATACTATTTGTGTGTAAGGAAAACGATAGATTCCTTTATCTACAGTTTTTCAGTTGTTAGATTCAATTTTTACACGGGTTCAAGTAACCTCTTACTTGTGTAAACATAGTCTAAAATATGATAGAGGCTGGTACCCTTGCTCTGTTTCATGCTTTTCACCGAAATCGAGATATCATCCACGCGACAGTGAAACACACCAGTTCCCATTGTTCTCATTATACTCGTTGTGGCTCCGAAGCGAAAACCGACACTACTCGTTTAATACGATTAAAAATGTGAATGAAACCAAATGTAATGAAAATGTCACTTAGTATTACCAATGATCTCCTTACTTTCACTTTGTCCCAAACCATGCTTCCCAAACCATCTGTATTTGTTAGCTCATCACGCAAAAAATCCCTGGTTGCTTTGTTCTCTTGCTTCACCTCTCATGTTTTTGACCATGCACAAATAATTCAAGCGTGTAGCATACATATTTTATTTTGAGCATCCATATTTACACTTTTACTATAATGATTTCAATGCTATAAAAGAATCATAGCGTTTGAGTGTTTCAATGAGCCAACTAACTTTCTTTTTTTTTTTTTTTGTTTTCACAGAGACGGGTGCAGCTTACGAACATCCACTTGCGAAATCATCGCGATTTAATTTCAGAGAAGAACTACTTAACTTTATCATCATCAATCCTGTATCCTCCCGCTTCTAACTTTAAACCTCTTCACAAATAAAAGCGTACACATCATCACGTCATATCAAGGAAAGAAAATACAAAACGTTGCAGCACAAAAGCATACAAAAGTCGATTACCCGTTTACGTCACCAGTTGTTTCAACACACAAGAAGAGGTTATCATTTCGAAAACCCACAGACTTTTTCACTTGAAGGCAAAAATAGCTACTAAACTTTATCATCAGTCGTGCAAACACCATATCGTCTTTTATACTAAGAACAGTTTTAATGAGTGAACAATTTAGAAATGTGATTTGATTTTCATGCATTTTTTGCCTCTTTCAAACCTTTCAGTCCACAACACCTGATATAAAACCAATTTTGAATATTTAGTTGAGAATATCATGACCCCGGTATAGTATAATACATAATGAAAAATTTATGTTCCTACAAACAAATATGATAGGTACGGCAGCGAAAATTTCGACAATATTGACATCGAAACTTCAGGAGTGTAATATATTTCAAGATTCTTCATTGGCGTGGATATCATTGGAGTAGCCAAAGGACTTTGAAGGGGCAAAACCAGATTTTCTGCGAATGCCATCTGCATTAGCCTAAACGGACAACTACAATGAAGATATCTCATCATACGAAAACGTCTTCCGAAAGATAATAAAACATATTCAAAATTATATATTGTAATCATAAAGTGAAACTATATAATAAGAAAAGGAGAGAATATCAAAGAATATAAACTACATATATCAGCTTAATTGCGACAATAATGTTTGCTAAAGCGACAGTAACCATAGAAACATAATCATTATTTCGTGCATATCTATGCGTTACAGTAATACTCTGTATAGAGAAAAAATAAGAATGTTTTCCTAACGATATCAGCAATCGGTACAACAAGAGAAAAGTGACAATACTAAAAGGGCCAATACTGTCCGAGAGCTGTCTGATTAGCACAATAAAGTTGACGATAGACGTATCTCAATTGAAAATAGTTGTACACGAGGTAGGGGTAAGCTAAATTGAGTAATACATTAAACATTAAGAGTGTTGGATCTTGAGTTCGAATTTATTTTATAAGCGAAAAGTAGCACTCTATGAGGCTCTGTTTGTTTAGCTCTGATCACAAAAAGTGGTATTATACCGAAAAGTAAACAGTGGTTTAAAGGACAGAAAAAGAGAAAGCAACACGGAAAATTGAAACTGTCTGTGCTTGATCGCTTTTTCTCCCAGGGAGAAGCCAGGGAGGGCGTAAGCTGCTTAGCGGAAAAGTGAAGAAGCGATAAGTGAGATAAGTGAAAAGTATAAGAGGAAAGACAAAATAAATGTAGGGAAGCCCCTTTAAGAATTGTAGCGATCAACTGTGAGATTACAAAATACACAAACAATTCTTGTGATTGTCTGAGTGTTGTTATAATTTTTTGGAGGGGGATTTGAAAATAGCAAATAGGAGAAAAGTAGGCACTGTACTAAAGAGTTGTACTTGAGTATATCCGATTGTTCATTGCGGTAATGGGTTGTCAGAGTCTTATGAAAACACGAGGAATGGAGAGCTTGAAATGGACAGAGGCTGTAAAGTTGCAGTTGTTGGTTGTACTTCTGATAGAACTGACGGCTATTGTGAGTGCCATGTCAGTTGGTGACAACACGGTCGGCTTCGCTCAGCAGAAGCAACAACAACAAGGCTACGGCTTTCATCGAATGCCGTACAAGTCCCCGTATCAAATGAAAAAGCAGCAGCTGCAAGCACAACAGCAGCAGCGTCGAATGAAACAAACAGGAAATGAGATCATCCCAGCAGTAGGCACTAATGCCATTTCAGATGAGCCCACCTGCGATGAGCTCCGGGCCATGTGGCGATACTACAAAAGGCAATCAAGGGCGGAACTGACAAATGAGATTCCTCAGTTTGGAAAAAACCCATTTTTTGAAATGCTTCCCGCACCAAGAAATCCAATGCTGGCAAGTTTTGGCATAGGATCCAAGCCTCGAATGAAGAATCCTTTGAGGCCACAAAACCCACTGTATGGAAGGGTCGTACAAAAGCCTAGCAAGCCAAGGGAACGTGGAAGGTCGCGGAATCCGAAGCCGTTTGAAGTTGTTCGAGAATTAATGAGGACTCCAAGTGGGAATGGGATGCCTACCAATGTAAATGTACACACGGCAGCAGAGGCAATCGCGAACAGGGAAAACACGCAAGGTCGGGTTCATCCCGCGGAGGTAACCGAAGTTGTGACAACCCCTGGTCCGGCAATTGCTATTGTACATTTCAGCCCGTCCAGGCGTCCGCCAAAACAGTCTAGTTTTCAAACGCTACGGAACATGATAGCGAGTGAAAGGCAAAGAGAAAGAGAGACGTCAATGGGCTCCTCGAGTAGCTCACCAAACATGGGCTATGGAAAAGTAATTTTGTCTCCGCCAACAGGACAAGATGGTAGACGAATAAATAAGCCTCCGGAACGAATGACTCCGTTTGAGAAAATCCGATTTGGACATGCTGACGATATTTTAGATGAAGGGATTAGACCTAATCTCAATGTGATGAAGAGACGTACACTACCAATGTCTGTGCTCAAAACGCAATGGAAGCAACAACAACAACAAAACAAGTACCAGGCACTTCACAAAAGGAGATTCCTAACTAATCCCTTCCCGTTTTTAATTCCATCATCTGGAAGCAGTGATGGTAGTGGAGGTAGTCGTGGGGGAGGCGAAGGCGACCAGACTAACACTTACACAAGCTCAAAATACTTTGAGAAACGAACAGAAGAAAATAACAAGGACAAGAGTACAATAGCCATTACAAATGATAAGAAGCAGCTGGACAGCCTCTTTGAGAACGATAACGTTCCGTCTCCACTGGAACAAGATAATCCTATACCAGTCTTTGCAAATAACGACATTAATAATAACATTAATAATGGGGACTTCAAAGACCCTGTCGATGAGCTGTCCTCGTACTCTTCCCGATCAACATCTTCAGCTCTGTCCAAGTATCCAACAAATCCCCTGTTAACAGTAAGTATTTTACTTCTTTCACTCCATTTTCCCATTAGTCCGCCCCTTTCACGCTTATATTTTCTATTATATGTAAAATGATCACATACATAAAACCAAATCGATTTTTATTCCCATTCGGTAATACAATATCGTCAACAGTTTAGCTCGCCAATTTCCGCAACACTTTTACCGTTCCAGTAAGCTATTTACATTGTTCTGAGGCGGTCATTTTGACAACACTGCTGTCCAACAGTGCGCTTCAGATGAGCTCATGATTAACGAGTACTAAATACTATTTCCAAAACCGACAGTTGCTCCCACGATCGGCTAATGAGCTGTAGCTTCGCTCGTACACTCTAGCCATCAGATCGGTCGCCTTTTCCAGAGAAAAAGGAACACTGTCCTGGGAGACTCGCGTTTATGGAAATATGCTATTTTTTTACTGAATTCATTATGATGAAAGGTAAACAAACTAAGAATTTTCATCACAGACTAAAACCATCAACCATGACGTCAGACTATACATTTTCATTATCTGTATACGAACAAAGCTTTTCTCTTTTTCTGAATGCAAATGCAACCATGAAGTCATTACAAAAAGTAAAACAACCTGCAGCTTACCGCTTTTGTTATTTTGGTACGCGTGGTCAACTAGCACATAAAACATCAACATTGTCGTCATCAATGGCCTTTTTCCTCTTTTGATGAAACAACCGTCCCTCTTTCTGTTTGACATGGTCCGAAATTTTAATGACACTCCTTGTCTAAGCCGCGGCCCGACTTGCTTTTGTTGTTGTTTCAACCGTCTTTTTTCTAATGTTGTGTACATGTAACCATGAATAGGACGCTCTTCCCTGGAGACAAATGATCATGGTAACGAGACAAAACTTTGAAAGCGAAATACTCAGAGAAACGCCAGGCAGACTTGTCCTTTTTCACTGTCATACATAAAAAAAAGTTCTGTTTTAGCAAGATGGAGTTTCGACTTGCGAAAATTGGTGTGTGCAATACGTGTTTTAGTATTATGGTCACGCAGATAAAGAGAATCCCATCACTTTCACTCTTCCTGTTGCTACAACATCGACCATCACCGTCACCTATATAGTAGTAGTTTATGGCCTCCCTATCCCTACGTCTAGATCTGGGGAAAGCAAGCAAAAGTGATAATTATTTGTGTCTTTTGTTCACCAACAAAAATCTTGTATGTCATAACAAACGTAATAGCACAATATGAAATGGAAAAGAACTCCGACAGGATAAACTAGTCGTTTTTTCTCGTTGGCTCTGTTGTTATTAGAAAATTAGAAATGAGGACACAGCTTGTATTGGAAGATTGTATTGCTTACGCCACTTATCTTTTGATTTTCAAAGCTGAAAATTACATGAATGGAAAACAAGCGGTAGTTATTTTACTCTCAAAGCCATACTATTATTAATATTTCTATGATTACGTGAGCGTAGGAATGACGTAGCAGTAAAATAACCTTAGACAATCACGTTTCGACAAGGTTGCAGGCATATATTATCAACAGTTTCCTCAATGACGCCTACGGGTTATCTAATGACGAGCTTCATTTAACATTTGAGCTGTTTCCAGTACCACTAGAAATCGACTATTCAAAATATATGAACAATAGGATATCCTCCAGTATTTCCTTTTGTTCTTTTTGCTATTCAGCATGTTTTCCAAATCGGTGAGAGTCCCATGAAGGAGGAAAAAGTGGAAGTTTGACTGGATTAAGTTCGTGTGTGGAAAGTTGGTCGGGATCGGGATGCGAAAAATATTTAACAAAGGTTAGAACAGTCGTAGAGATCAATCGTGAGGAAATTTAAAACGTTGACGTTTCTCTTTTTGAAAGAATCTGGGACTTCACTAAATTCGTTAGCCGATTTTTCGCCATTTCCACAGAAGTAATCTGGTTGTTAGTCTTTCCTTAATCTATTTCAACATAAGAAACATTTTTATTTTATTTATTTTTATTCAAAAACACCCGAACAATATAAACCGGAACAGCGGTTACGATATCATTCCATGGACACCATTCGTTATGGATTTGATTTAAATATTTAAAATTTCTACAAGATTTCCTCTTTTTTCTTTTCTTTTTATTTGTACTCTTGATAAAGCCGAAGGAAATTCGTCAAAAGCTTGGGTTATTAAATAAATCTCCAATCTCATTAGCCAAAAATGTCCATTACTAAGAAACGTTTTAAGGACTGACAAATTTCATTTCAACAGCTTTTGCACTTAAAAGCTATGAAAGCAAACATTAGAATGACGTGGTCCATAAAAGCTAAAACAACCAGATTCATGCCACTCTTGAGGATAAAGCCTTGCAAAGCTTCTCGTTTCAGCGGTCAAAGACCATAATGCATGTAAACAGATAATATGTTTAGTATTGGAACTTTAGGAGTTTGCACCTAAAGATATGACACTATTTACCAGGTCAACTTTAACTTGTAAGAATCCGTCAAACTGGAGTCAATATTAATTTATCATTTTTTTGGGCGCGTTTCGTTCGCGTCCTACGGATGGAGAAACGACGCACAATCCTTCAAAAATGCAATCAGCTCTGCGAGACACTTAAAGTTTCCTTAATGCAATGCTTTGTCACATCGCAGTGGACACTTAATTCCGTACTGACCAGTACTTTTTGTATCAGTTTATTCCTTTTCATCCAAAGGTGTTTTGCAATGCGAGGGCATCTAGGTAAGGCTAGCAGTTGACATCATCAATATCCTTCCATTTTCTACATTGCGCTTTACCAGACACATAAAACCGTTCCAATGCAATGTCCTCCTATTCATGAAACCTCTAAAAGTCTCTATCTCGTGTTTATGGATTCAGCGAAAGGAGGTTTTGTTGTAAAAGCAAAAGCCTAAAACCCTGAAATTGAGTGTGTTGCTGGTTACTGGAGAAATGGTGTAATGGTGGTCAGTCATGTGATATCCCCACTGTGACGCTGATGTTTAGTAGAATAAAAGGTCCATTTTTGTAAAAGGTTACGATTTAGTTTGTTCCACATTCACATAATCTAAGCGTGGTTTCAACTAAAAAATAAGCCGGCGCTAATGCTTTCCTACTGAGAGAGTATTTTGTCGTTCTTTTCGATCTGAGCTAGTCTTGGGAAATAGTGAATTCATGCGTAGGTAGAAGATGCCGTTACGTCTTTGTTAGCTGGGGCTAAGCGATATAAGAAAGTCAGGGGAAAAAAGTAAAGACATAAAAATCTTTTTCAGAATCTGCGGGCCTGCTATTATTATAGCCACAAACTGTGACATTCCAAAAACTCAGAAAACAGCTCAGTTCCGCTACGGACGGAAAGAGTAACCAAAGCCAGAAATGAAACTGTTAAAATGTATTGCTTTATTTAGTCTTTTTACGGACGGACTTGTTGTTTTCGCTATTCTGCATTCCTCTCGCTTGCAAAACCTGGAACGAATGTACGGCTCTAGTCCACATAGCATCGTTCCTATACAGAGTCGACATATTGTCATTAGTATGGCCCTACTTAAACGTTGCTGTTTTTTATTGTTGGATTATCATAAATCGTTCAAACCCTGCCAGGATTATTAAACTTTTTCTGATTTCCTTTAAAGCCAGATTTTCGGGAAAGGAACGATATTATTAACTTCTGTTTCTCCTTGTATAGTTGCCATTTTTAGAATAACCGCTAACGTAAATATTTATAAGCGAATTCTTTCTCAGCACAATTCAATCCATTATATTTTTCGCATTATACTACTTTTCTTTAGACCCCTGACATATTTTGATGCAATTAAATACTCGCGATCAATTCCACTTGTGTACTCAACTGTGCCAGTAAACACCATCATAGAAGAATTTTATGTCATTGGATTGCACAAACGTTAACCTCGATAGACGTTTGAGTCAGTTGATTGATCGAAATAATTAATAGTGCCCATATCGATCAAGTTCCTTGACAAAATGTAAAAAACCATTGTGCTGCTGTGTTCCTGCTAAACCTTTGAAAATAAGTGTAGGTGGGGAAGAAGCTCGAGAAAAATATTCCACTCTTTCATATTTTGAGCACCTGAGGAATTCTTTTCACTGCGCAAAAACTTAAGCGAATAGCACCTGTTTCTCCGGGAATACTTCATTCCTTGAGTTATTACAAAGTGAATAGACAGATAGATGCAGACAGAATATTATTATGTATTTATTTAACTGGCTTCATACCTATATTATAACATCTGTCATCGTTCTGGTTTTCTACGTCCACCTACACGTTTCTCTGAATAATTTTACAAAGGAGGAAATATATTTTTTTTCCAATGATCTGCTTCTTTGATGATTTACTGTTGAAATGAAACTTTTGTGGGGGACAACCAATCATGAGAACAAGAAAAATCCTTTGCTATCGGAAGCATCATAATAGCCTTGAAGGATTTCACGCTACATTCATTCAGGTTTATGTATGTTGCCATTGCGAATTCGTATTAAGACGAATAAGTGAAAGCTTCTCTGCTAAGATTTTGCTTTAGCTGCATTTCGACCGAATTTATGATTACAAAAAACCCATTAAATGCTTCCTAAATCTCGCTTCGTAAGCTTATTCATGCGTTACAATAACCAGCTGAACCAAGAATTGTGAAATGAAAATGTTTTCATAACTGATATGAAGACACGAAGAGCAACTCCTGTACTTGAAACATGTAATCTGAATTTTCTAGGAGATTATTGAATGAGATTAAAAGAGGCAGTAAACTCATTGAAATCCGATCCCTCCCATGAATACAATGAGTAGCCTAGTTTGTAGTTGTTTGTTGTTAGCTCATTTTTACTTTAGAATACTTTATTGCGAGCATTATAGAAAAGTTTTTTTAATCGCCACATAACACCGTTCACGAAACTAACCGGAAAATAACAAAAACTAGAATCAGAAACAAGAATCATTCGATCACTAAAAATAAGTTTGGAGTGCGTTATGCAGTACAAACCAGTCAATATGTTCTTGTACCTTGGCTAGATTCATGAATGAAAAAAGTTTTTTGTTACTAAATCAGCCAAAACTTGCTACATACTAACATGCATATACTGTTATTAAAGAGTTTGTGTTACGAATAAAAGCTTTAAAGCTGATAAATACGAAGCTGAGAATATATAAAAGTTTTTAATCAGTTATAAAGTATGGTCTTAAAGTTATAATACATAGTCATGATGTACATAGTCTATCATATGCACAGCACAATACCGGAGCTCTTTCAAATTATGTCCCACGCCATAGACAATTAAGTGTCAAACAAGTTAGGGCCTGCTAGGCACCTGGCTGAGGGTCATCGTCATACCCCAAACATGTCCTAGTCAGCTTGAATTTGAATGTGCTTTCAAACGATAGGTCGCATGGAATGCTAAAATTCACCATAGAAAAGTTATCACCTGTCAGGTACCTTCAGGATTGACATCGTCAACCCAAACATATGTCATTCAGCAGCCTAACTGGAGCCTG
>JAAXOA010004109.1:0-10655 GCA_036561885.1 Salina celebensis
CCCCCCCAAGATCCAGAAAAAATAGCAAGGGATAATCGCAGAGCTCAGAAAAACATTCAAACTGTTATTGAAGGAGTTGAAAATCTCCATGTTACTGAGCCAGACGCAGAAACGTTACCGTGTACAAGTCGTGAAAGTACTCCAGCTCCTGATATTATTACGTCTGCCAATACCTCTTCTTCTATAGAAGTCGTAGTAGAGGAAGCTGACGAAGTGTTTGAAGACAGTGTACTCTTCCAAGAGTCTGCCAATTCAAGTGCACAAACTTTTGCTAGTGCAGATTCCCCCGGAACTGCCGCAGGTGTAAACTCTCCCGTCTCTGGTACTCCTCCTCCTATTCTTATTCCCATTCCTCCAGAGCGTCCTCCTACTCCTCCTCCTTTCTCTCGACCACATTATAGTTTTCTACCCACTTTCTTTGATTATTTCTTTACACCAACGCCACCACCACGTCCAAAGAGAAAACAAGCAAGACCTTAGCATAATCCACAACCTATTAAGAAAGTCATGGCGTCTGTCATACTGCCAACCATCGATATTCATTTTGATGGTTCTGGTAATGTCCGTAGTTTCTTTGAACTATACGATTCTGTTTGTGAGGATTATGGATGGACAACCGATAAGCAAAAGTTTACAAAGCTTCTCTTATATTTGAGAGCCTCAGCTTTAGACGCGTATCGCAGTTATATTGCAGATCTTGCGCATGCTTTGAGTCTTGCTGAGAGCGAGCTNAAGCAAAAGTTTACAAAGCTTCTCTTATATTTGAGAGCCTCAGCTTTAGACGCGTATCGCAGTTATATTGCAGATCTTGCGCATGCTTTGAGTCTTGCTGAGAGCGAGCTGTGGGACAAAGCAAAGAACGCTCACCACCTACCCACGTACGCTAATTTACGTGCACACTTAATAAAAGCTTTTGGCTCGAAAGATACGCCAGAAGAAATTGAGCGCAGACTTGAGGAGGATCTTTACTCTAAGTTTGACTCCCCAGCTGAGTATATTTTCACGCAGTTGCGTCTGATGAACCGTCTTGATAAAAACATGACGGACTCACGGAAAGTTCGCTATTTGCTTAAGAACTTGCCGCAGTCTTTGAGTCAAGCCATTTACTTGTTAGAGCCAAAGACACCCGATGAGGTTTTGAAAAAGTTGGAACAACAGGCAAATTATTTGGCCATGATTGGCATGAAGCCAAATCAAGTTCATAATATTGAGGAAGTTCCCAATGAGCTAAAGAAAGCCATTGATGATATTAAAAGAGGAAGTAAATACTCTTGTCAAGAAGTTTGAAAGTAAGGCTAAGGTAGAGCCTCATAAGACCGCCCAAAATCATGCATCAGGACGAAGTAGCTATAATGCTAATTATCACGGCCGCCGTAACGAGCGAAGCAATAATCGCCGTTTTCCTTCCTCAAACCATAATAATTTCCGTCCTCGACCGCCTCAGCCGCAGGTCATAGTAGTGAATTCGAATCCTTCCCAGCCACAGGGCTATTCTCGGGGAAGAGGTCAAAGTTCTAGCCGTGGAGGCTATGGTACTAATGGGCGAGGTCAAATGCAGTCAGGTAGAAACACTGCATCCGGTAGAAATAACCAGAGCGTGACAACTTGCTACAGTTGCCAGCTACAGGGGCACATTAGTAGATATTGCCCCTTCACTGCACAAACTCAGACACAGGGAAACCGGACTTAGCTGTGGCCATGGGAGCGCCCACAGCTATATCTGAAATCTTTTCGGTCGACTCCCCACACAAATCAGTTCTCCTATTTGCAATCATGAAAATTAATTCTGTTTATCAGGTCTGTCTAATAGACTCAGGTAGCACTTGCTCTATCGTAGATGAAAAATTACCAAATTTAGTAATTANTGTTTATCAGGTCTGTCTATTGGACTCAGGTAGCACTTGCTCTATCGTAGATGAAAAATTACCAAATTTAGTAATTAAACCTTGCTCTACTCAATTTGCTTCTATCTCTGGCTCCATCGATGTTTCAAAGTGCACACAGATTAAAATTGAGATAAATGATGACGAAATTTCACATTTTTGCTACGCCGTACCTGGGCTACAGCAAAATGTCCTATTGGGGTCAGACTTTTTACTCGCATTTCAAATCACTCTTTGTTACCAGCGTAAACTATTGAAATTCCCTTCTGGGTTCACACTTCCGTTATTTTTATCTCGCGATGACGCATATCACGATCTCGCTAGTTCGATAAATCGGGTACCTAAGCGAAAAATTCATGGCATTCATGTTCGCATAAAACAGGATGTTAATATGTTAGAAAAACAATACACTTCAGTCAAGGTTTACACTGACCATCCTTCGACTGGAAACGCCACGCTTATCTTAATTCCCGTTCGCATAAAACAGGATGTTAATATGTTAGAAAAACAATACACTTCAGTCAAGGTTTACACTGACCATCCTTCGACTGGAAACGCCACGCTTATCTTTGAACCCAATGATAATCTATTGTTTCAACATGCACTCATTTCACCCAACATTCTTCATGAACAATCCCTCACAGAGCTTCCCTTGTTGAATCCACATTCTACTGCAGTTACCCTATGTAAAGATACGTGCATTGGGCATGTTTTTCCTGTAATGGAAGTTTACAATATTAAGCAGCAGCGTCCTGCTGTAGTTACAGATAATTCAGAGAGTGATATTATGACTCATGAAGAGCTCTCATCATTGAATATTAATCCTGAGCTGCCTCCGGCACAAGTACAACAAATAAAAGATGTACTATGTAAATATCGCACTGCTTTTGCTTTTATTAATGACATACTTGGTAGATACCTAGGGAAATACCCTAATGATACAAAAATAATACTTGATACAGGCAACCATCCACCGATTCATGTCAAACAATATCGCCACTCTTTCCAAGAGAAATTGGCTATTAATCGAGAAATACAAAAGCTGTTGGATATGGACGTAATAGAACCAAGTTGTTCACCTTGGAACAGCCCAGTTCTGTGGTAAAGCGAAAAGACGGACCAGATAATCCACGTCTATGTGTAGATTATAGAGCATTAAATAAGATTCTCGTATCAAATGCTTTTCCATTGCCGGAGATCGAGGAGATCTTCACTATCATGAAAGGATCACGTTATTTTTCAACGCTTGATTTAGCATCATCTTTCCATCAATTGGAACTTGACGAAAAATCAATTCCAAAGACAGCATTTTCTTGCTTTAACGCTCATTACCAATTTAAGCGCCTCCCATTTGGTCTGAAAATTTCGCCTAGCTGCTTTGCTAGTTTTATTAAGGTCATCTTTGATAAATTACTTTATAAGGGCATTTATGTTTACGTAGATGACGTTGCTATATTTTCAGCGACAATGGAATCTATGCTAGAGAAAATAGAACAAGTTTTACAGCGTATAAGTTCGGTAGGCTTGAAGCTGAAAGCCAGCAAGTGTAAATTTGGTTATACACAAATTGACTTGCTTGGCTACCGCGTTTCGTATGAAGGAATCATACCTAATCCTGATAATGTTGCTGCAATCAAAAGTATGCCAGCCCCAGCCACGGGAAAACACATTAAAAGTTATTTGGGGATGACGGGATTTTACCGCCGCTTTATTAAGGATTATTCTGCTATTGTTAGACCATTGCAACTGCTTACCCACATAAATACTCCATTTATATGGGATGAAGCATGTCAAGTGGCATTTGAAACGCTAAAGGAAAAACTCACTTCTCCACCTATACTAGTTCAGTATGATATGCACAAGCCTGTAGAGATCGCATCTGACGCGAGTTGTTATTGTCTGGGTGCTGTGCTCATGCAAAGAGATGATAACAATTTTCCTCGTGTAATAGCTTATGCGTCGAGAGTACTTAACGCTGCCGAAAGAAATTACAGTACAACGGAGCGCGAATGCCTTGGGCTTTTATGGGCCTATGAAAATCTATTGTTATGGCAATAAAGTAATTTTTAGGACAGATCATCATTCATTGTGTCATGTCATGAACCTGAAAATCCCGAAGAATTCCCGGTTAGCTCGTTGGGCGTTACTTTTACACAGTGTAGACTATGAAATTAAATATGTTAAACGATCGACTCATTATGTACCAGACTGTTTGAGTCGCGTTTGTCGTCTAGAAAACCCATCTATTATGAATGAAGGCAATACTTCTATGCAAGATATCATAGCAGCGGAAAAACAGTCTGTTTTTATCCTAGAAAAACGTGTGAGTATGAGGGATCTTCTATCCACACATCAAAAAAGACCCCTTTTTTGGTCCCATATATACACACACATTGAGTTCTCACCAAAGCCACCCATTTTTGCTGTCTAATGGTATACTCTACTACAAGCAAGGGTGTAATTTTCGCCTTGCGATCCCGGAGAACCTGGTTCCATCTATTTTAACATTGTATCATGATAGCCCTTTAGCATCACACCCAGGCTTACAGAAAACTTTTCTATTAATACGTCCCAAGTTTTACTGGCCTAATATGTTAACGGACATAGAAAAATTCATTTCAAGCTGTAAGTTATGTGCACAAATGAAACNAGCCCTTTAGCATCACACCCAGGCTTACAGAAAACTTTTCTATTAATACGTCCCAAGTTTTACTGGCCTAATATGTTAACGGACATAGAAAAATTCATTTCAAGCTGTAAGTTATGTGCACAAATGAAACGTTTGAAATGAAATTCTCGTTTGCAGAAAACTGGTAAAATGATACCGCATAATATTCATTCTGTTTACAGTAAGCTCTACTTAGATTGCATTGGTCCATTGACTCCTTCTTGTGGAAAAACGCACATTATTGTAGCTGTTTGTAGCTTAAGCAAGTATGCTTTTACAGAAGCTATACAAACACCAACAGCCAAAATAATCGCAAAGTTTTTGTTGAAAATTATATTACAGCATGGTATATTTGATGAAGTGGTACTGGATAATGCTACTGTCAACCGCTCTCTCCTTGTTACGGAATTATGTAGAGCGCTAGGGGTTAGTCCAATATTTACGTCTCCGTATTCTAAAACAGGAAATGCACAAGTAGAACGCTTGAATCAGACAATAGAAAATTTATTACGTTTTCACGTAAACCAGCATTCTACTAATTGGGCACAAAGTCTGCCGATGGTGACGTTCTCCTATAATGTACTTTCTCACTCTGCTACAAACCAAAGCCCCTTCTATGTATTTTTTAAACGTATACCACGGCTGCCGCAAGATTTACTTTTGCCCGTACAGCATCCTGATAACACTCTAACGTTGAAACAACTAGATAATGTCCATAAATCCACAGCTATGCTACTGTTGCGACAGCAGGATGTATCCTCGATTAGATTCGATAAACATCATAGAGAAAATAAATTTAAACAATACGATCGAGTATTTTGTCATTTTCCTAATTTAGCTTTAACCGGCAGTTCACATAAACTACAGCCAAGTTATTCTGGTCCTTTCACAATCATGCAATTGTTGCCCAGAAATAATGTTTTGTTGCAAGTGGACCATCCGAATGCTAAGCTTATACGATCTCACGTTTCACGCCTGAAAGCGTACGTCGATCGAGATACCGCACATCCGTTGCAACTTGCATTACTCCCTTCCGTTGAAAATTCCGACAAGCTTCCGGTTGAGTCGATGGCGACTCCAGAAAAATTGGAAAGCTGACACTGACCTCATTCCCGCTTCCAATATCTCTCGCTTTGGTCGTGTTAGAAAACCTCCAGATAGATTAAGCTATTAAGTTTCACGGTGAAAGTTTACACAATGCTAATATCTGTGTTCGTGCTTGTGTGTGTCGTTTTTTCTTTTTCTTTCTCGCAAGAGACTCTTTCTCCAGAGTACTTTGCAAGCCATGGAATTTACTCACGTCGTCAGGTTCCTGAGCCACATTTTTACACTCACGTTACGAATATTCTCACACTTTCCTTCCTACGGTTGATTACTCAAATCTTTTGTATCGTTTGGCCTGCAATGGCACCAAAACCCGTCTTAACGAGTCTTACGCTTCATGCTTATTAGAACCAGAAATCTCACAGCTCTCAATCTACCTAGGCTCACGACTTGACGCTCTCAAGCTGTCACTCACAGGAACACCGTTTCGTCACGTAAGAACCACTCCTTTTGCAAATTCTTTAGAAAATGTTCCAGCGGACACTTTTCGCTCTAGAAAGACACGCCAGGTAGTCCTCGGCGCATTGGCCGCCAGCGGTGGAATATACCTTGGCCATAAGATATTTTACTTCTTTTCGTCAGATTCAAATTCACAGAAAATCTATGAGGAACTCACTAAAGGTCTCACTGAGACGCAAACGCAAATTATCTTACAAGCACGTAGCTATGCCGATCTCACCAAAACTAATGATAATCGCTACAACATGTTAGTTTCAAAATTTAACGCACTTGTCTCTACTACATTAGATGATCAAAAGCACTTTGATATTTTAAATCACGGGGAAATGCGAAACTATTTGCTTTTAGCTAGTTTATTTCGAGACTTGAGGCAACTCGGGGACTTGCAATCATATTCTGAAAGCTTATCAGATTGCCGTGCAAAGCGAATTCCGATTCAAATCGTTTCTCCGGAAACACTTAAGGAACAGCTTATTAAGTTAGAAACTGCTTTGGGTCCATCTAACCTCGGTTTACTCTTTTCTCACAATCAAATGAGTTCTTATTATAGGCACAGTATAGCTACCTGTCATTTCATGGGTAATGGTACTCTTACGGTTGTGGTAAAAATTCCGTTAGTTAAGGTAACAGATAAATTTGAACTAATAAGGGTACACACAGTACCATTTCTTTTTGAAGACAAAATTTGTAGCTATAACGTAGAAAATGAAAAGGTTAGATGTATAACAATGTGCCTTACTTTGTCTCAAGAGAAAATCTTTTGTTATGTACCCCGGATGAGGATTTGTCAGAGTTTGAGAATCAGTATGAAACGACAGACATCTTCTCCGATAAATTTAGATGCCTTAACGGCTTTATCAGGGGTACAGCTCTAAAAGAGTTTAGGCAGAACTGTCCGTTCAAGTGTGTGGACAATAGACCAGATAGTGTGTATATAACTCAACTGGATGACAACAATTACGCCGTCACCAATCTTCCAGACAAAGATACTTTAGGATGTTACAAAGGAACATCCTATCAGCAACTACAATTGAAGAGTAGTGTTCTTATCCGTAACACAACGCACCCTCCGGGAGCGTATCTCATCTATCTTCCTTGTAATTGCAGCGTACATATTTCCCCATCTCAACATCTACACCCACCTCTGTTATGCAGAGAAAATGAATCCATGTTACCCCAGGTGAATTTACTCATCCCGACAAAATGGGTAGATGCATTAGAAAATCTCCCCATAAATATCTACAACGCAATTGAACAAACCAGTGTCCAAAGTATTCACCCGGTTAATTTATCCCGAATACTTTTAAAACGAGTCGTACGTCAAGATGTTCGTCCTATTCCAAGTTTCAAAACTATGCCTACTTTCACTCAGTTAACTGGCCATCTCATCTCTGACCCTGCCACGTATCTGATGTATGCAGAGTTCATTTGGAGCGTCTTCCTAACTATCATGGTTTTCATGCTATGGTGTAAGCACCACAATGCGGTAACTTCTGTCGTGAGCATCCCCCTAACAAGCCCACTTCTACCAAGAACGCAAGCTGTCACAGAAGACCAAATTATACACAAAGTATACATTTTGTTGATCACCCTTGGAATTTTGGATCTAATGATAATTTCGTGTTGTATGCTCGTTATTTACTTTTTTTGCAAGCGTCGTTGGTCCCGAGGTAAACATGGAGGATGCGTCTACATGCCTCAGAACGCTGAAGATGATTCCTATTTTATGAAGAGAATGAGCCGTGTAGCAACGCCAGTACATGACCATGCCAGCGCGCCTCCTTCATACCCCGTCACCGCCATCCATCAGCCTTCATCGGTATACCCGAATCTACACCGTTATCCAGACCGAAGAAGAGCGAAAGAAATATGAAATGGATATGAACCTCCTTAAAACTGGTTTGGTTGACGAACAAAACCATATGAAATACTTTTAAGTTTTTTTCAATGCTATGCATTCAAAATTGTTCAATTAACATTTTGTTTTATTTTTTGATTTTTATGTGAGCGTGATGCACTGTGAAAATGTTCCAGACCGGAGGAGAATCTACTATTCCTAACCTTGATATCTTCCTTTCAACCAAGCAAGCAGCCCAACAAGCCAAGAAAGTCAATTATGCATAGTTGTTTTATGTAACATTCCTTTCAAACAAGCAAACAAGCAAAGAAAGCCATGTATGCAAAGTTGTTTTATGCAACCTTTTTTTCTCGTAAGTCTTAAATATTTTCGAAGTATGTTCCAAATATTCAGATTGCGGATGAAGAATTTCCATGTATGATTACAATGAGTTTCATGCAAGTCAATTTCTTCTTGATGATTGTTTCTCTCCTCCATCCCGGTATTGTTTGGAGCTGCAGCCTCAACCCTTTCTCTACGAAGTGGAGGTTGGTCTCTTTCTCTTGGGCCTGGAGAATTCTGCCTTTCTCTTGGACGATCTCGCATTTCTCTTTGAGCAGGAGCATCACTTTCCCTTCTAACTGTGTTTTCATGAAGGAGGGGATGGTGTTTCTTCTTACACTCGTATGTGCCACAGTCCTTCTTCCTCCTGCACTCCTTTATGACGTGTCCCACTGTTAAGCAGCTCCAGCACATGTTATGCTTCTTCACAAACTTCCACCGGTCTTCAACTGATAAACTTTTAAATTGTTTGCAGCTTCCAAGATTGTGGCCGGGCTCGTCACAAGCTCTGCACTTTCGCTCTTTACTTGACTCGTCTACAGTTGTAGCTGAAACGTCGTCCTTAGCTCGGCCATCACGCGGAGTCCTCTTGAAGCCTGGAACCTCCACTACACTGACTGCATCTGCAACTCCGTCCACCCACCTGGCTAAATCTTCAAGGGTCACGCCGTTTGGATTTGTCAACACATACTGTCCCCAGAGTACTCTGTAGTGAGCTGGAAGCTTATTAACCAACTCAGTGATAAGCGTCGGGTTGTATAAGTGGGCGGGCACGTTCAAAGCTTTCACCGTTGTGACCAGGTTGTTCAAGTTGTTGGCATAATCCACAAGGGTTGACAACTTGTCCTCCTTCGGCGGCGGGGTCCTCTTGGCCAAATCCACCAACGCCGAGATCACATACTCCGGCCGCCCATACCTCCTCTGCAGTGTTCTGATGACCAGTTCTGAATTAGTTGGAATAATCATGAGGGCACAGGGCACACCGATTTCCGTGCTTCTCCTTGGATGGCTTTCTCCAGCCGAGCCATATTTTGAGCTGCGTCAAATCCACACGTGTGTGTTGACTGAACGTAGTGGTTGTAGAACAGGGGCCAATCCAACGGATTTCCAGTAAAAGTTGGAAGCTTGCTGTTACCTCCTTGTCTTGCGAAGAACCGTTGGTTGCTGATGTGTTGCTGATTAAGAGCCTGGGGTAAGTCTTGCAACGCCTGTAAAACTGTCGAAACCATCGGATCCACTTGACCACTGAACTGCTGCTCCAGTTGAGTAGGTTGCCATTGCTGCTGTAACTGGTACTGTTGCTGCGGGGGGTTCTGCCACTGAGGCGCTTGCTGTTGCAGATGTACTGGCTGCTGCTGCCGCTGCTGCGGTTGATAATAGCCCATTGGAGTCTGATGATGTCTAAATGGCGTTGAATAATAGGGCGGCCGGAAGTTGGCAGTCGTTCGTGTCCAAGGCTTGGACTCATGTTGACGATTCGGTGGAGGCTGCCGCCCGTCGTCTAATCCAGGGTCAGTCGGCTTCGCAGCTTCTCGTTCCTCTTGTTCACCTTTCTTCTTCCCGTTACCACCCTCCTCCTCTTCATCACCGCCGTAATCCTGATAATCATCCTTCGAATCAGAATCCTCCAGTAACTCCATTTTCAGCTTAAGTTGCTTCATCTCAACCTCAGCTAACTGTAACTGCAATTTCTTCAGCTCTTTTTTCTTCGTGTTGCTCCGAGTGGAACTTGTTGTTGACTCTTGGTCATCTTCTCTGTTGGGATCGGCATCGTTGCCATGTAGGTCTGAACGGTATACCTGAGGCTCGTAATTCGCTCCTGCCCCCTGTCGATTCATGTCTTCCACCTGTTCTGCAAATTCCGGCACTCCATCTGGAAATCTAACTGGTGGTTGACCTTTGTTGGGACGATTGCTTCTCTTCCTATTAGGCGTGGCGTTCTCCATCATGGCACTGACTCTGGATCCGACTCGAAGGACCAGCTTGTAGGCGCCCAGTTGGCGTCTCGAACAACTACAATAATGTGATCCAAACCACTAACGAAGGACCAGATTCAAATGAATCACTAGTGACTTTCCCCAAGTGAAACTTAAGGAGTTAAGGCACTTCACTGTGTAAATAAAAAAGGGTTCTCTTGATTGTTTCCAATCACTGTAAATTTAATTGGCCATCAGCCACTGTTCCTTTTATTCACTCCCAAAAAATACAATAATTTCGAGCTCCGTCTTGCTCGCTCTCTAAAACGACAATAAACTTCAAAATCTAACTCCCCGGCGCTCGTGAAGCGAACGACGAAACAAAAACGTATTCTACATTTTCAGAATCTACATTTCGACTTCCAACAATTACAATTTATACACAG
>JAAXOA010004110.1:0-10655 GCA_036561885.1 Salina celebensis
GTTTGTTTACACCTGAGATTCTTTTTTGTAAACACATGACGATTGATTCCCGCCAAGTAACCCTTTTCTATTTTCACAACCGTTGCTAAAGAACAACGCCGCTTGCTTGAAAGTGAGTATGCTCTGGCGGGGCGCTTGTAACAAACTACATCACCTCTTATGATATAAGATAAATAGCTACTGGTTTCGCAGTTATACCAAATCTGCAGCGCCTCAAGTGCTACTATAGATTGTTGGTTTTGTCTGTTGTCTCTTTCATTGAATGGATTTTGTGCCTTCTTGCAAAATAACCCATGCGCAAGCCCTTTGTGGCAAGTGTAGGCAATTCATAATTCCGCAAACATTTACAAGATAATATACATACTACACACATAGTTCATACTGGGCACTAGTAGCATTAAAAAACGTTGCGTCCCTACAATGCTAAAGAAACATGTAAGTTTATTTTATCCAACCACAAATATATTATATAATTGTTAAATGCTTATAGACCTATTTATTATGAGGCTGTTCTTCTCCAACTTCAAAGTAGTATAATTAGGAAAATCCAGATGAGATTCTGACCGTAAAACTATCATGAATAGGAGCGTTGTCCTTTCATCTGGCTTTCAATGAATCTCCGACTCTCAAAAAGATTTGTATTCTGCTAATACTTAAGTAACCCATCTTTACTTACCTCTATTTGAACTGTCAGAAACAAATTTTCTGTTGTTGATGAGATCCATCTGCAGAGAGTTTTGAAGCATTATGTCGTCTGTAATAAATGCTGAAAACCTGGACGAGTTGAATTCATTGATGATATTAAGTACCATCCACCCACTTTGATTTTTAAATCTCTCATCAAAGAGAATGCAGACGGAAATCAGCCAAACATTTTTTGGTTTTGTACGTCACATCAATGCTAAGATATGTACCAAATCCTTTCAAAAAACCTTGCTTGTTAATTCAATTAATTCGAAGACATTATAGGTCATAGGCCTACAAGTAAATCACAAACAGGCTGCTTTCATCTTTTAAAAAATATTCACAACTGAAAAATTGGGTAGGGGAAAAGACGTTAAAATGGTTTGTGCAGAATATACGGAAATCTACAAAATACTCAAGCCCAAACCTCTTGTAGGGAAATTTCGACTTGCGATTAAGCGAAATTAAATGTGCAGTACATTAAAATTAAGGAAAGCTTAGCAAGTGACTAACGGCATAATGAGTCTTGACAGAGCCAAGCTGACGGAAAAGAAAAAAGGGTTTGTGAAAATTACAGTCTAATAAATTGTACCAACGGGTTGTCACAAGCGAATATAGGAATTGAAAAGTATGCATTCGTTGCTTTTCGCTGTCATTACATGGCATAAAGCTTGAGGATTGTGTAGCTGGTATGTAGTCGTAATGTCATGACACCTAAATTCTTATCCCGGCATTGCTTTCCAGTCACGTCCTAACATTTCAGGAAACAATTTGAGCGAAACAGGAATTGACTGTGATTTTTTTGTGAACCAGGAACTATTCTAAAATATCTCATCCAAAGTTCTGTCACGTTGATCTCACATAAAAGTTCTTTAAAATTTTGTATGGACAGGGAAGCTGTGAAGTCCTTTATTTCAAAGCTTAAGGGTATTTCTTATTGCAACACCCGAGGTCGTGGAACTGGTCAAGGTCGTCGTGTTAGTTCAATTGGAATTCTAAAATTGCTAACGCGGAGTGGTTGGCTTACTTTGGGTTAATTCAGGTAATAAGAGGTGTATTTTAAAAGGTTTATGCTTATCTGTTGTAAGAAGGTTTACCTCGAAGATGTTAAAGTATAGTCCTGCCATACGTCCTTTGATCCAAAGGACAGTTCTTTGTTTCGGAGCTAAAATTGACAAAACGAAGGACGTCCTTTATTTTAAAGAAAGCGTCCTTTTGTACTTTGTTTCGCAATTTTGGCAAAAATTCCGTAATTATAGCGAAAAACAACCCAATTTTTCAACAAAAATCTACTATTTTCGTCCATTTCGGATTGGTTCGGTTTCCTTGTAAAGTCATATATTTTCTTACAACTCCTAAAGAAATTCACAATTAACACTCTAAGGGCATGTTGAACAACAATGCTTTAATTTGGTACCAAAGATGCATCAAGACTTTCAGTCACATATAATATGCTCCGAAATATATGACTCGATCTAAAAATGAATAGCTACTAAGCTTTTTTACCATCCATTACACATTAAGAATAATATTTTTCTTTCGAAATTTATGAGTCAAACCACTTCACACACAATTTATGACACTATCATTTCATTTCACTGTTTCCCTCTCGTAGTATGATACCTTAATGGAAATGGGTTTCTCTATGCCCATGATGGGGTTTGCGATTCCTCTCGTTTCTTGCATAGTCAGGTGAAAACATTACTTCACACTGCGATGTACCTTCAAGACGTGGAAATCGGTCTTTTATAAACTACACGTGGTGTATATTCAAAGAACCCAAAAGTACCCAAAAAACATCTTTCGGAACTTTCGTTACTTTATATTATCACCGCGTATCAGACCAAATACTAACGTTTATGGGAGAAAATTTGTCTCCCGAACAGGTACTAGCTTACCACAGCGAGTAAATTGAAGTACCATGTAGTTTGTTTCCAAAGCGGATATTGCAAATGAAAACTGTCAGATGAATACATGAGCTGCATGAACGATGAAATTGATATTCGTGTAAAATAGCAAAAAAACATTTCGTTGAACCCATCGCATTCGATACTCTACCAATATTTTAATTTAGGATGCTTCTGGAAGCAATTGAGTCAGTATATTATTCTTTAACGAGGCATCAAAGTGTTCTGTGGGCCTGTGCTGATAAAGGCGAAGCCTTTCATTTTCATACGAGTTTTATTACGTTTTACTGAGGGCTAATAGTAGAGAGTCTAAATCGCCAGGTACATTTGCTTGTATCATGGAATAAATAAACTTACATTTTGTGGAATGACTCGCGACTCGACACTGAATATTGCGAACCCGTTAAAGAACAAGACATCGGGCTGCTTATACATGTATTGCCTAAATTTTGATTTGAGTTCTGAAAACTTCCCGTCCAATAATTAGGTGTGCGAGTTTTTTGGCTTCCAGCGTTAGCAACCCCCACTAACCTGTATACCATATCCGCTCCATGCACTGACAGTGATGAAGTGTCCAAGGAGGTTTGATGCTCTTCCTTTCTAGCCGCCCTCTATCTTATTTCTACCATTTTTTCCCGGAGATTTTCTCTTCAACATGCCTGGTTACGTCGAAAGTTCCCACAAGTCATCTCTATTCCACTCACTTTCATCCTCTTGATAATCCATGCCTATGGACACTGGTTCTCTTCCTTCCCGCTCACTCAGCTCAGCTCCCAGTGAAAGTCGACTTGATCAATAATCTAACATGAGGTATTAGTGTATTATTCAAAGTTTATAGGATCTGGGGAATATTATCGTCGTAAAATATGCAGTCATTATAATCAACTCGGATTTCTAACGTTCTCAACAGTGGGAACTACATGCATTAATATTGAAACTCCATTCCAAGACAAAATGTTGGTTTTTAGATTTTGTTTTGGACGGGAGCAAATTAGGAATTTACGCTGCTAGACAATGTGTTAATTCACTACGATTCCTATGTGCTCCCTGTACCTATCCCTATAAATGTATAAAATACTTACCAGCAAGCTGCTTGAAAATCGCTTCTATCACCGTTATTGAATATCTGATGTCGGCTAAAAACTTCTATTTTTTGTTCATAATTCAAATTGGCACATAATTTTTAAAATCTAAAATTTAAAATTACGTCAAATTTGAACTTTTCACTTTTTCATGGTTTTGTGCGTCAAATTCTGCATTTTCATAGACAATGACAAAAATTCAAAAATTGGCACCAAAATCCATATTTTCTAAAAACAAAAAAGGCGCATCCTAAAGGTTCCTTTCGTACACCTTCATGCAAAATTTCAGGTTTCTGGCTTCAAAACTGTGACCTGTGGCGAGCACACAAGGTTATATTCAGGGCATTCTTATTGAGCCCCTACAGCGTTACCGATTTCGAATTTTCTGGCTGAAACATTTAAAAGACCATTGTCAAGGAAGACCAAAAACACAGAAAAAAGATTAGCAGATATGGAGCACGACTTTTGCACTTTGCGATCAGTTCAAGTACTTTAACTCATATATATGGGAAAGTTTCTGTTCACAACATTGTTATTTGGTAAATATGTACTGACAGGTTTCTGGCTCCTTCGCTTAATTCTGTGGTGTCTCGTAGGTACCTAAAAAGCCCATGAAGTGATTGGAATTGACGCTTTCTGTTATGGAACAGCGTTCGTTCTTTTTTGTAAATTGTATGTAACAGCGAGCCGAGCTACTGCCGAACGCTGTTTTGACGGCAGGAAAATTGGTATAAAAATTGTCAAAATTACTAAGCCAAGATGCGTGCTTTTTGGTTCAGGCTAAAACGTCATTTACTGAAAAGAAAAGTTTGCTGTATTGAATGGAAACCTGGAAAGCTAAGGGAGATATGCACAATTAACTTCACCCTTATCCATGTGGAAACGATACCATATATACTGTTTAGGTTCCTGTACAACAAAGCGAAAATGTTGAAGACGTTTGGAAAACACATTCAAATGAGCACTCCTGTTAGTATACAAATAAAAGTGATTTACAACGCACTTTTGAACCATGGAAAAATCAATTTTTAGAACGCAAATCCTCAACGGTGTGCTTCATACGTAAATGTGTTTTTTGTCTTCGCCGCAATCCGCCACTGAAAGTAAAAGCAAAGCAGAATTGAAGACGAAAGTTCAGGTTACTTGCATATCTCAGGGTCATTTACTTTCACGACTGGACATTCTGCTTTCTCTGCAAATTCTTTTCACCATCTCATTTCTTTTTATGGGTGTCATGGGGGATTAAGCGATAATATGGAAGGAAATTTGTAGGGAAAACCATATTCCTCGTCCCTGGACGGTAATAGAAAAGAAAATATTATAATGGAAGAATTTGGTTACGCAAAACGATGAAATTACAAGCGTCCTTTGCTGCTAGCCGCTACCGTCCATAAAATTGTGAATTTTTGAAGTTTCTTTCGTTAAGCTGCCAGCAATTATGAGAGGTTCCTAACTGCACCTCCGGGGATAGGGCCCATGAATGGCGAAATGCTGCCATGCTAATAGCCATGAGACAACAGAATTGGGTCTAAGAAAATCTTTCACGAGTTTTCACTTTGTTAGACGATATATTGGTGCAAAAGGAGATGAGGTTTCGGATTCAGCATTTCATACAGCACAAAACGCTAAATACACTGTCCAGATAAATTGTATAACACTCATTTGTCTTTAATCAGCTAGTTTTGTATTTGATAAATGTGATTGAAATTGCTAAAGACACAGCCAAAGTTCAATGTAAATAACTCCACATTTGTCTTTGTGTCTGGATGTGACATGCAGTTAGCAAAATGTTTAGTGCTATGTGTCTATATTCCACGGACCCAAGCCAAAGGAAAGTCGGGAATCAAACAACAAAAACAAATATGTAATTCATAAATTGTGAAAAGCACAAGCTGGCATATGACCACATTTCAAATCCGAGTCCGTAGACCTTATGCTCAGTCAATTTCTTCTTCGCAAACAGTCTTTAAAACGTTTTTTAGGTAATTCTTTTAATACGATTCTTTACGAAATTTATGTTGTTGATGTAATTGTGGGACCGTCAATGCTGGATGCTGCATGTAATGGACAGAGTATAAGTAACAGCAAAACTTTTATGATCTTCTGTCATAAAACTGCTTATAAACCCGCATTCTTTTGTGCCATATAAGTTTGGCTTATTTGAGACTCTCTGTTTTCGACAATAAAATGCAGCATCCAATGATCAATCTTGATTTCCTTGCTTTGACATTTATGTAAGACCGAATTGTATATAATGTGCAGAGAAAGCAAAAGGACAACAAGGAGATACAGGTAAACTTCGTTTTAACAGCCAGCGTTATAACAGTTACATGATTATAAGAGCTAAAAAATTTCCGCCCTGCCGTCGTTTATTGGTGTATTCACACACCGCTATAACAGCTACATGTCTATAACAGCCCAATTAAGTAGGTCCCCCGCGAAAGTGTTATAACGAAGTTTACCTGTACTAAAATATATCCCAACAGAGATGAATTGGGTTCCGACAAACTAATTTGATTAACGATCGCTGGCAAGATGTTGGCTTGTATCTTTAATTCTCTTTGAACTATAATCAAACTGGAAACAATTGGACGCGAGATCTTTTTCTAACAAAACAGTAAATATTCTACCTGACTTTATTCCCCCAAAAAATTAAGCCTATAAACTTTCATGGGGTGGATTTTGCGTTATAATTTCATGTAATGCCAAATACTTTTATTTGAAGAGCGAAGAGTTACAGGTTTGTGCCTAGGGCGAGCTGGCGAGGTTGGGAGGGATTTCCAAGTTTCGCCCCCGCCTCCCCTGTTCTAAATTCTTTGGTACCACTAAAAATTAAATGGAGAAGAAAACTGAAGGTGTGAGAAAAATCGGATGATTGTTTTACTCAAATTGTAAATTCGGTTGTTGGGCTCTATGCCGGCTGTTATAGTCAATGCTGGTGAATTTACATCTCGTTTGCTGCTGTAGTTCGATACATACGTATTTTGTTATCAAAACGTGTTTGGAATATGTCATAATAGCCATAAAAGACAATACCGGGATTTTCTGTAACGGCTAGATTCAAACTAACAATTAAACAGTGTAAGACCTCAAAGTATTTTCATATAAGGCTGGCTTCAGTGTCCCGTCTCTCTTTCTCCTAGTACAAGCTTTACAACGCCTTATTGGAATACAAAACGTGTTTTGCCTGCAAATCGCCGAATGATTTCGAGCTACTATCCAACAAAATCCTCCTTACTTAGTTACATTGGAAACCAAATAGTGAACCCGAATAGTGAATCAATTCAATCAATGGCTGTGATCGATGTCCATATATGCAACACTAGGTTAAAGAAATTATTGGGTTGTGGGTATTTGTGTTTTACAAAAACCTTCTATTTTCATATATTCCAATAACTCTGGCTGAACAAATGTTCTGCATAAAATGCTATTTAAAAACTAGAATAAGTTTATATGCAGACACAACAGAGTTGTAGATTTTAAAATACCTACGTAACAATGGTTGTTGAGTTATTAACCATTGAAGAACAAAAGCCGGTTAAAAAATCGGGTTTGTTAAATAAGGTTATGTTCATGTGTAAAACTGGGACCTCTATCAATTGTATTACTTCAGAAACATGTTCAGTGACAAAACTAGGTCATTCAAGGGAATTTATCCATTCACGCAACATGGAAATGCTTTCAAGCTAACCTAAATTGTGAATATTCTAGTATGCTTTTTCCTAAATAGTCATATTTCGTGTAAAACTAAGGCAAGTAATTCATGCCTAATGAGCTGAAGCGTCCATTCAGCAAATCTGCATGAAAAGTGGAGTAATTCCGTCGAATTCTGAATGCTTTTTATGATATATGTATCATCATTGCCTCAGATCGTTAGTTTATACGGTAACTCGTTCAAGTGTCACTAGCAACTGAGCTGTTTGTGATGAACAGAATCTGATTTTGAGAGCACCCCTAATGTACTTTTCTCTTATGCTTTCGATCTCCTTCTGGCACGAGAAATGATGCGTGAGTCAAACCAATGGAGACGCTCAGTTACTACCACCAGGGACGAACAAAGTCGAAACTCATTTTCTTCGCTACGATAATCAGACTAACTACGGTTTTAAACTTATAGTTTGCATAGCATTCAAGCATTTTCAAGTAGGCCAATTTGACAAATGGGTTTGTAGTCTAATTACAGAATAGAAACTACACAACGATAATTTTCTCTACATGTCTAGTTTTGTTGTTGAGTTTTGATGGCAGGTTGAGGATTTCTCATTTCTTCTAGCAGTTTAAAAGTTACGAGTAGATTACGTCAATTAAAACTGCGCGCTGTAATTTGTGATTCACTCCAAAATACCGGAATGAGGTTTAATGTAGTAGGCATTAATTCCTGAAACTGGGCTAGAACCATGATGAGCTTGCTATTAGGAGAACTGATGCAGACGAGTGCTACCATCACGAGTGTTGGCATGGGTTGAAATTTAGGAATTCCACAAATGTACTGTGTCGTAGACTAATTGTAAGTATACAAGATAAGACGAACATTAATCCCGTGTTTGATGGAGCAGTACGTTTAACAGTAATTTAACTTCTTGTACTCTCTGTATACGTATAAAAAGTGTATGAATAATAGGTCTGTTGTAGTGCACTAATCCCTTAAAATACTTGCCAAGTATTGAGCCCCGTTCTTATTTTGCTTCGCTGCACTTTTAAGTCGATGAAGTTTTTGTCTCTTAATGTTTATCTTATCCCTTGGCGAGACATTTTCTTAGCATTTCATGTGTTGCTAACTGCGGGCGGCAGCATAACCAAAATGATGCCGCCATCCGTGTATAATTTGAATAAAACGACGATAAATTTTCATCTTCCTGCTTTCTCTCCGCATGGCTACATTTTCACTCACGTCACCAAAACCAAAAAAACGTCGTAAAAACTTTACTACATTTTTATCTCTTAAATAGACAAAAAGTTTTTGCGTTACTGATGCGAATGCAGTTCACGGTTGGAAACTTTGTTGGGAAACCAACAGAAGATGAGAAGTGATAGGATTGGATCAGAACAAGACATTTGAAGTAACTCTCAAAGGATGGTTACATTTAACTGGATGAACGATCATTTGGCATTTCAAACGTTATAATAACTAGGACGTAACTGTATTCTATTCGATGAATCTCCGAGCAGTTTGAATCATATTAACGAAACTTTGAACGCGCCCTTATATGTATGTTAACATAAGTCGACCAGTCATACTAAACATACTCTTCAGTTCTGACATCTTTAAACAGTATAGTATTCCGTAACCATTGCCGAAAAAAGTTTATGAACAATGAAAAAGTAATAAGGATTAGGGAGCATCGAATACATTACATCCACAATTTTTTCCTTGTCGTTTATAAATTGCCGCACCTGAACTAACTCAAGTAATCAAATATCGAAAGACTCCAACTAAAAGTATATGTAACTATTTTAGTGCTAATGAACCACTAACTCCGAATAGGTGAAAATAGAAATCTTCTTATGCGAATATTTATTGAAGATTTGCTTATGCCCACATTTGTTGCGAAAACGGTTTATTTCGCGAAATTTTGCAGAATCTCAAGCGTATTAGATAGTGCTTCCAAGCAGCTCAGGCCAATCTAGGTTAGTATTTCGGTTTTCATTACGGGAAAATGCAAAAGAAGGTGTATTCAAGGTGAATGTATGGTACCTAAGCCGCGGTGGGAAGTTTAGAAGATCGGATTATGAGATTAGACCAACCGAGACGACGACGATACAGTTTAGTACTCATGAATGTTCATTTGTTTGCTTGCCTGAAAATCAAATATTTACTTTCACCAACTTTTGTCATCCCATTTATTCTCAATTTCGTGGCGGATTCTGCATTCAGCAATGACAACACTAAACAAAGGGACTGGAAACAAGTTGAGTCATGTTTGAAAGATTTTAAACATCTATTATTATGAAATCTTTATTGAGAGCAAACAAACGACGGTCTAGAAGCATACCTGAAATGGAGTGCTGAAAATACGACAGACAAAATAGATTAGAGTACATTATAGCCCATACGCTGCACACACGGCAGAACTTCCTCGTAGCGAAACTCAGGTATATGTACATTTAACGACCTGTTGTACTTAGGATTGGGTTTTGGAAAGCAGGCAACAAAATGTATTGTTTTGCTTTCTAAAGTGCACAAATATTAACCAACAACAGTAGTAATATGCAGTGATGAGTAGGAGAACATTAAAGTTACAAATAGCAACTAAAGTTTATTTATTTATACACTTAGCTGGCAATGCATAAACTTGATGACAATGAACCATTATGCTCCATTATGAACGTATATCCGCTATAGTGTCTTCTCTCATTAATGGTTCATCCGGATCCGGAATATGTTCTCTAAAAACTTATTTGTCGGCACTCCAACCTAACGAGGCCCTACGTTTTTTGCATTGCCAACCTTTGAACGGGCGTTGAGTGCTTTCACCCTTAACATGTAATTCTAGCTGTTATGCACTTTCTTCATCCATCGATGCACTACAGTCTACAGCAAGACACTATAAATCCATCCAGTATACAAGAACTAACGACTCTCTTCCAAACACTCCGAGATGACACAAAACAAAAGGGAAAGTAAAAACGTTGTGTGTTCAAGCTCACATTTGTTGGCTTTATACACATGCCATCTACGAAAAAAATGAAACTTTTTATGTCATCTGGACGGCTCAAACTGTCATGATTAATCACATGGTTTAACATCAAGAATAAGAACTTTCTTAGAATATACTGGGGAATATTCTAAGAGAATTCTTTATTAAGTGTCGGTAGACACTTTATGCGAATGGCAGATCTGTCTGTCTGTCTGTCCGTCCGTCACGCTCTGTTTCTCCAAAACTACTGGACCGATTTCGATGAAATTTTGTATGATTGTTCCATAGGCCAATGCGATAGGGGCGTATAAATTTCAGAGCAATCGGTTAACTATTATGGTAGT
>JAAXOA010004111.1:0-10654 GCA_036561885.1 Salina celebensis
GTGAGTACGGAAATATTGTCAATGAAGACGTAATCTATGTAACAAATGTCTAATGTTGATAAGGTAGGGCAAGAGATAAGTGGCCTTCGCGTAGATTAAAGTCAAGCTTGAAAGATACATAAAATCAGTATTGAACAAGTCAGTCATTAGGCCAGTCAGGTTGGCATTGGAAGAGCAGTTCTTCTGAGCCATATTGCTGGATAATCAATCTAATACTATGGATTACTGCGTTTCTCTGTTTTAAAACTTGCACGAGCCAAAACTAAAACTTTCGGGTATTCACGATGCCTTCGTCGTTATCCAAGTTTTCGGACGGAGTGATCGGGAGAATCCCTCCAGGATGGATTCTCTTTTTTATGAGAATGAGTACTGCTCAAAAGTATACGATTCTAGGGACTCTGGTAGCGACTTTAGCGATTCTAAGGGAGATTTACCGGATGAAAAAGCGTAAAGGTAAACCCCGCAGCAAGGGACCAGCACTCAACTTGGAGTTTTTGAAGCAAATGAAGTTTCTCTTGAAGATTATGATTCCAAGCGTATGGTCGAAGCAAGTGGGAATTCTGCTCATGCATACTAGTACACTTTTTCTTCGGACGTTTTTGTCAATTTATGTGGCTAAGTTGGAGGGGAAGATTGTAAAAGAAATTGTACAGAGGTATGGCACAAAAAGCATTACAACTTACAACATTTTTATCAATATAATTTTAGACGCTTATAAAAAGTAATACCAAACCCCCATTCCACATTAACAGGAACGTTTCTAAATTCTTCTCTCTCTTGGGAACATGGTTGTTGATTGCCGTACCAGCTTGTGTTTGCAATTCTTCTATACGTTTCTTGGAAAAACATCTAGCGTTGAGTTTGAGGTCCCAACTTGTTAAGGAAGCCTATAAAGCGTATTTTGATAACCAGCTATATTACAGGTAAAAACATCAATATATAGAAACATTGGAATCATGTGAAATCTTAAATACAAATGGTCCCTACATTTTGTTGCAGAGTGGGAAACCTCGACACGAGAATTCCAAATCCAGATCATAGTTTGACTGAAGATATCACAGAGTTCACGTCATCAGTAGCGCATCTTTACTCGCATATTACGAAACCATTACTTGACTCGCTTCTTATTTCTCTGACACTCCTGCAAAGGGCTCGCACTATTGGTTCCAACATGTTTTTTGGACCTGTGATCACTCTTGGCGTTATTGGACTCACAGGAGAAATCCTGAAGGCGATTTCCCCGAAATTTGGTGCAATGGTTGCAGAAGAAGCTGACCTTAGGGCGAAACTGCGTCACTGTCACTCTAGAATAGTTACAAATAGTGAAGAAATCGCGTTTTACGGTGGAGATAAGGTTGAAAGGCGAGTTCTCGAAGAAGCCTTTGTGAAGGAGATCAGACAAAGTAAAAAAATCTATTCAGCTCGACTCTGGTATGTGTTTTTCGAACAATACTTGATGAAGTATGTCTGGGCTGGAGCTGGCATGGTGGTTACGGCGATTCCCATTCTTACAGGTATGCATTCATCTATTTTTAATAGTCCAGTTTTTAGCTGTCTTACCGGCCTTTTAAAACATTTTTCTATATTAAACATTTAGCGTTTGGCCTTAAAAACGGAAGCGGAGAAGCAACAAGAACTGAATATTACATGACTACTAAAAATTTACTTGTGTCTGGAGCCGATGCTGTTGAGCGACTTATGACCAGCTACAAAGAAATCGTTGAACTGGCAGGATATTCTTCTCGCGTTGCTAATATTTTCAAAGTTTTTAAAGAAGTGTCTCAAGGGAAATATGTTAGAGAATCGTGCATTAAAGAAGAACTCCGAATAGGTAAGGGTAACTTATGAACCACAACTGCACTGCAATAGAAAAAAATTGTTAATTAACGATGTGGTAATTTCAGGTTACGTGGAGGAAAATAACAACTCAATAATTGAGCTAAGAAGAATTAAAGTTGTAACACCGACTGGGGATGTGATAGTGCCTAATTTGGATTTACTTATAAAGCCAGGGATGCACTTACTCATAACTGGGCCTAATGGCTGTGGAAAGTCGAGCCTTTTCAGAATTCTCTCTGGACTGTGGCCAGTTTATGGCGAGTACATGTCCAGGCCTCCAGTAAATCGCTTGTTTTACATACCGCAAAGGTGAGAATGACTTTATTTAAACAGGAGCCATATATAATTCCTAATTTCCTACACTATTTGACATGATTTTTACATTTTAGGCCATACATGTCCTTGGGAAATCTCAGGGAACAAGTTATATACCCAGACAATCTGCAAAAATTACGGCAAAAGGGTGTTACAGACCAAGACCTTTCGCTTATTTTAGAGAAAGTAAGGTTGAATCACATAGTATCCAGAGAAGGCGGCTGGGATTCAGTTCGTGATTGGCAGGATGTACTTTCCGGTGGGGAGAAACAAAGAATCGGAATCGCTCGTTTGTTTTATCATAGGTACCCTACAAAGACACATTTCAGTCACGTTTTTAAAAATTAATGATAATGCTGACTATTATGTATCCCAGACCAAACTATGCTCTACTGGATGAGTGCACCTCTGCTGTTAGTATAGACGTTGAAGACAGTATGTACAGCATGTAAGTAATCAATGCTCCATTTTGGCTAATCAATTGTGGTTATAGTATATTAGTAATTTTTCATTTGGGTTTTGTAAATTACAGGATAACTGAGGAAGGAATAACGTTGTTGACAATAACTCATCGGCCTACCCTTTTTAAGCACCATACTCATGTACTGAGATTTTCGGGCGAAGGGACTTGGTCCTTTGGCCCGATGGATTTTACGAAAGAAATATAATATCTCTTATATATATATATATGTAACACTTAAATACTGTGCAGTGCCTAGACTTTATAATTCCCAAGGACAAATGTAATATTTTCATACTTTGAAAGGCACAAAGTTGTTTTCCGATATTCGTCACAAAGGAGTTAGTCAAATAAGAAATCATATTTATTCGTGTGATTTTTACTAGTCTAGCAAATTGAGCAATAAATTTCGGTTCGACCAAACTAAGTTGCATATGGGCATCGTTTACTTATAACGTTACGTTTAATTCTGGATTTTTGAAAGTAAAAACCAACAATTGAGGTTAGACTTTTTGAGGGCATTGCATACAAAAATTATGTACTTTATTCTATTCTATCCAAATCAACGTCTGCTAATTTCGTTTCCATCAAAGATGCCGTGTTTTTGTGAATAGATCCGTTTGAAGTACCATTCGAGATTTTTGAGCTGTTGTTCTTAGCCATGGATTCTCGCAACGTGGTTTTGTAGCTTTCAACAAGGTCTTCTGTTGGCTTTCCAAATATGTCCACTGTCCTTGGCAATGGTGCCAACTGACTCAGGTCCAGCTGCTGTAAAAGTTCTCCGGACATTTTATCCCCTAGCAACTCTAATGGTGATACAGACTGATCTTCCGAACTTGACTCGGAATGTTTCCATGCTATGTTCGGGAACTGCGAATAAAGTGCAATATGTTTTTCCTGTATTTCATGTTTACATTGCAGTTTTCCAACTATAAAAACGTCAATGTGTGTTTCGAAATACCTGATGTTTAATACTTTGAAACCTTAGCTCCTGCAACTCCTCCATAATGCTTTTCAAATCCTCCGCAGTTTGATGTACTACTGGCTGAATTATAGCCTTAAGAGTCTTAACACAAAAGAGTCAACAAAATGAGAAAATTGACAACTATGCTTTATACGTTGCAAATAAATAAAAAACATCTACGTGTTTCATGCATAATAAAAGAAGCATAATTTATGCAAACGTAATAATTGCCTAATAACAGATACTAGTATGAAAATTTAGTTACATCATTTGTGAAACTACTTTGAATTGAAGGACATGAAGGTGTGATGGTTTTAATAATCAAACAGACAAGATAGTATCTTTTAGAAGAGAAAAATGACATACGGTATCAACCCAAGCATACAAGGCCACTGCCCGATTGTGAAAAGCGGCATAACAGCTATCGGCATGTTGCCGTCTTTCTTCTGTCCGCATATCCACAAATATGTACGTTAGAGCCTGATGGGATTAGTAAAAAAAAATTACATAGTTGAACTAAGGAATTGCACCGATGACATATTGAGTCTAGAAAGTCTACCTTGTTCATTATCAGCATTTCTTGTTTTGTACAATAGGGGAAATCGTGCTGAATGTAGAATTTGGCATTAGCCAAAAACTGAAGAGCTGTAATTAGCTCATCCCGAACTTCCTCTAGCTACTCCAAACTGATTATCAATACTGCGAAGAATTGCAAAATAACAATTAAAATCATAAGTAGGTTATTAGTCAATCAATAGCTTTTCTATTAAGTAGCAATCTTTATGTACAATAGACACTCCCTAAAGTAAAGACTACTTTTTCTCATTGCAGACGGAAATATTCAAACAAGGTTAAACACATATCACATAAAAGTTCCATTAATGGCGCTTGTAGATAAAACATTAATGATCAAAACCGGCGATAGGGCTAGAAAGAACAAATTTAATTGTAGCATCAAGTTTTTACGATATATCGATTACCTGCCGTCTTTTATTTCACGCCATTTTTCCAGCGCTGACGAAAACTGTCTACACGAGTCAGCCACCTGGACACGAGCTTCTTTCCATCTTTCATGTACTTCAGAAATTTTTATACGTCGAGTTTCAACATTGGCCAGCTCATCCAACAGTGCCATTTCTCCCCTCCCTGCAGAATTTACTGAAAGCTGACCTTCAGAATTGAGATAAGAAACGTTAAACTTGCTTGAGCGTGTTTGAAATAACTGATGATATTGGTCAGCCTTGGATTATGTACGACTCACCTGCTATCTCTTCTTGCCTTTTGTAATCAGCAGTTAGATTGGCGCATATTGTTTTCAACTCTTGAATATCACTTTCAAGTATTGCTTTTTCCTGGAAGAGCATTTCTAACTCGGTTGCAGCAATTTCCTAATGAAAATACAAACCAATCCTTGAATATGTCTAAAATTTCATTTCATCAGCTTTAGATCATGGGCTCATACTAATTGGTTATGCTTGGCGATTATTTCCTGTTCCGATTTCGGTAGCTTTACTGCATCACCCGCTTTCACCAATGCACTCTTTAATGTCCGCAGGTCTCCACTTTCCCCGAGACTATTTTCTCCGTTGATCTCATCCAAAACTCTGCTCCGCATGGTCTCAGTCGTTTCACTATGTCTTTTTATCACTTCCTCGATACTCTTCAACCTGGATTGTTTCACGTAGTACAAAATGAGTGGATCCTCTTTCTCATGAGAGCGAATTCTTTCTTCGCAATCTTTGTACTCCCGAAGTAAACCGTTGAGGGCATCACTGTCACCAATCACTTCAATCGAACTCGTCATGTTGGACAACTTGAATTGAACAAACGGAAATTATACTTGTATTTTGGCAATATTTGGGTCACATGTGCTTATTCCCAACAACTTCTATCGAGAGGAAGTGTCACAATAGTCAAAAAAATGTAATTACATTAACGCCCTGTCATCGGTATTGTGGCCACACACAAAACGACAAAACAAAATCCCACGATATACACAAGAAAATTGAATTTTTATTGCATTCCACTATCCTTTTTCTGTTTATTTTAGGTGTTTATTTGGGTCTCTCGTGTGACCAAAAAGAAAAGTGTTCTGGAGAAAACTCAAAACGGAAATGGGAAAGCAATCAAACAACTTCTACTGCTCGTAGAGTTGACCGTGAGAGGAGAAATGCTATTACTGCAGTCGCGTATTGTATGCGTTGTAGTTTNAACGGTAGAGCGCGCACGGCGCTACGCACTAACACCACCTTACGATATTATAAAGCTATAGCTTCGCTAAGCTTAATAAATATGACATTCAGTAGTTATCACCTTTACACAACAGGAAAAACACTGATACTTTCATTTCCAGCGACGCCAGCAAGCATGACAATTTTCTTTCATGAAGCTTTTCATTAGAAGCTTTGTCATAAAATTATTAGGCTTAGGTCAATTAAACCTGCACGATCCAATGATATTATAATGACTAGCTCGTAAGTAGCAGACATAAAAAGACATACCTCATAAATAAATTACTCCGAGTAATTATGACCATGATACTCGCTACTAGCAGTATATACATATCCTTCATAATACTGACCTGTGATATGTACATACTTAAGGAGTCAAGTTGATTACAAAGCGGAAAGTTTTTCTGGATGATAAATGACGGTAAACAAATCGTGAAGTGTGCAAAAATTGGAATAACAGGATTGAGTCCTTGGGGGAAAATAGCAAGAGCCGTTTTTTACAGGATTACTTACTATTTCTTTGTTAGTGTTAGAGAAAAGAAAGCTGAAAGATACACATAACAAAGGAGCGAATCATGTAGTTTGTAGTAATTTAAGTTTACGATTTGGCGGGGGAAATTGTAGGGTTAGCTCGGTTCTGGTTTTGGCTTTCTTATTTTTATAATCGTAAAATTATGTAAGCTGGAGTGATTTTGAAATGCGTAAAAGTATAAGAACAAAGTTCCATTCAGTTTTGGCTTTCTTATTTTTATAATCGTAAAATTATGTAAGCTGGAGTGATTTTGAAATGCGTAAAAGTATAAGAACAAAGTTCAATTCAGAGCGATAGTACGTCCTGGTACGACTTGAAGAGGTTCTGCCGGAATTCCGGAGATGGTTGATCGATTTCCCTCTACAGGAAATTATGTCATTACAGTGAGAGGTTTATGTTGTTATTAGAGAGTACATACGATACACAAAGAAGTATATTTCCCTTGTTTTGATAAATGTCAGCATGAAAAGTGCAAAAACTGTTGAAAAAATTTGTTTGATTTTCGTACACGTGTTTCCTGCATAAATAAGAATAGGCTAACGTGTGAAAAATTGTTGGAAGTTTGTAATGAAAGCTATTATTTGTGCATGGGAGGGGAAAATTTAATCAGACCTTGATGTTTTTTCTCGTGTTAACAAGAATCGCAACGGTTGGTCAAGATAAAATAGGTCGTTGTGTATACCTGTTGGCGTTGGCTATACAGTCAAGTAGAGCACTACTTACTTCACCTAGTATGTAGAAAACTTTTTTGAACAGTGCGACTTTGCGTTTCATGATACACATGTTCCTATTTTGCATGGCAACATATCTGAGGTCTAAGAACGGCGAAGGAATATTATGTAATGTTGTCAACTTTACTAAGTCAACAAAGAAAATTGTTGAAATGTTGAAAACGTCCATGTATTATTAGATTTCTTTTTACTTCTACTTTACTAGATATGATCTTTTCAGTAGTTCTTACCCAAATTCATCGGCATAAATTACCACATATCATTCCCAACTCGTTAATGACATCATTAAAACTCCCTTGTACGCCAAATTAAAATTACCACTTATTAAATACATATAACAAAAAGAGAAAAAGTAAGTATATACCTGTTTTTCCATCCCTCCATTTCTCGCTAGAGTGGTGCCGTTGCTGCTTACCCATTTTTCTGAGAACGCTGGGACAGTTTGCTTGTTATTTGTAACAACTGTCATGAGTTCATTGCTCTGATTACACCCCATCATTTACCATTTCAATTCGTTCATTGTGGAAACACAACACAATATCCTGTCCGCAGACATTTATTCCTATTATGAACTATACAAGTATCAACCAATTACGTATTTTGTATTTGGTATTTGCAGCTTTTTTTTATTTCACACGAAAAACACATTTTAACGAATTAACCAATGTTGAATTGAAGTTTGACGAGGAGTAATGGCCAGACATGGAGTTCACTCAAAGAAAACTTGAGATCTTAGAAAAACAGTTCGCAACACTGGAAATAAAAACCTTGAAGTGTAAGTTTCCCAAAAGATATCCTTTGTATGATTGGGAAAGATTTTTCGCAAACTTTAAAATTCTTTCTTGCACGAAAGTAACATGTTTGTAATGTAACATCTATCAGCAGACGCTTTCAAATAATACTACTACTACTAATGACAATGGCAGCACCCAGCCGCTGAAAATATTGACAACGTCAGTTTAGAACGCATTGTCATGAAAACGTTGTAGACTCAAGTGTGAAATGACAAATATACCTGTCTCTTTCACACGGAGAAAGCAAAGGCGTGTTTGAAAGCACTCCGTATTTTGCATAATTCAGTATCTAACAATGGAAGGAAGGATGTAGAGATGGGTTTTCCTGAAACCTCTCCAGTTAACTGGTCAGAATGACTGAACACATTTCTTATTGCTGGCGCTTACGTTATTATCATCAGTTCATGTGTGTAAACGAAAGAAACACGCAATACCTATTTCCGCTATGCCTGCTTTTCATCCGATTAAGGAAAATGGGAGAATTTCACAAGCACTCTGGAAAAAATGAGCTACCGTCACAACCTTATCATTACTGACAAGGTTTGATAATGTTCGCGTAGTATTTATGTGATACGTAACAATAAAGAATATATCTACTGTGTGAATCGCCCCACTTTTTCTAATTCCATCCACCCAACTGAACATGACGCCTTCAGCAGTTCACTTTTCCCATGACAGGTATAACCACTTGACTGTAACATAACAACGTGTGCGATGACACGCCAACGATGCTTTGTTGCATTCTAAGGCATTAGTGTATTGCCGATGGAAGCATGGAATAGCACTTAGCTTTGCTAAAATGCTGTAAACTATAGGGATGCAGTTTGGTGACTTTCATGGCTATTTGTGGTGCTTTCTCGGCCTCCGATTTAGGTAGATAGAGTACGAAAGCAAGAAACTTTCCAAGTCAATTTCTTTAAAATCATCTTGACAATGAATTTTTCACCGAATGCAGTGTGAAAGTAGTTTAACATGCAACGGAGTTGCACGCATAAATACAATATTATACATACGTATGTGGAGAATGATATTTTTAATTTCTGAAAAAAATACTGAATACACAGGTAATCCAGACTTTGGTGGAAATTTTAAAAGTTTCTTGCTCCAGTAAACTTTCTTCGTTAAAGTTTAAATGTGATCTTCAGGTTATCTGCCAGTTTGCATCTAGAAGTAATATACCTTTCTGTGGGCGTTTTTTAGTAACGTGTATCTCACAATTCTCATACCTCAAATTCAACAATTAACATGATCAATTCGCGTCGGTGAGATGATTTAAATTGATTTCCAGGCGAAATCAGATGAATGAGGAAAGATTATCTTTTAATTCGTTATCGAATAATTTACTGGAGAAGCTCAACCTATACATTTGAACCGGTCGTCTAGAGCTAACGGAAGTTGTAATGAATTAAAACTGCAAATGATTTGCATGAGAAAGATCCTGCCATTATTGCCATTGTACTACATAAATTTACAGCATATAAGAAGAAAAACAAAATCTCTTATGAAATTTGGCTCTTTCGTACAGAGGAAAGATTATCTTTTAATTCGTTATCGCATAATTTACTGGAGAAGCTCAAACTGTACATTCGAACCGGTCGTCTAGCTAATGGAAGTTGTAATGAATTAAAACTGCCTAGGATTTGCATATGAGAAAGATCATGCTATTATTGCCATTGTACTACATAAATTTACAGCATATAAGAAGAAAAACAAAATCTCTTATGAAATTTGGCTCTTTCGTACATATTGCAATGTTCACCCAAACCGTTTTGGCAGTTTGGAATAATACATATTTGTGAGGTTATGTAGCTGGAAAGATGGGAAATAGCCAGTCAGCTGCCAGAATCAAGTAAGAGGTATCGACCGAACTTCTTCTCCAGCAAAGGAATACCCGTTCCGGAGGGTTTAATACACGCATTCCCTCCTTTAGCCTGACGGCTGAGCCCAGTAAAACACTTTCATCGAGTTACTCTTGTCAGCACTATGTAGTCGTGGTATTGATAGTTTTTGGAAGCTTTGAATACACTTTTATTCAATTTACTAATGGCGAAAACATTAAATTACCTAGTACCGCATAAAACATAAAACTATAAATCATCGCATTTTTGTAATTGCGGGTTTTGATTCAACTTTATGAATAGCCCGACAATTTGTAAGAATGGAATTCCTCGCATCAAACAGAAAGATGGAACTAGATCCGTGGCCATACAGTGATCCACCAACAATTAAGTCATTTGATTTTGAAAGATGGGACGCTTTAAAATGGAGGGCATGGATGGCTCGAAATTGGCCACTGAGCGTGATTGCCTCCTGCTTCTATCTTCTGCTTTTATTTATGGGTCAAAGGGTTATGAAACATCGTCAACCATTTAATTTACGCTACGCTATGGCATTTTGGAACCTAGCGTTGGCAACATTTTCTACCTGTGGATTCCTCCGAACGTTTCCTGAGCTATTACAAGTAGTATCAGGCCCTGAGGGTTTCCATCGATCAGTGTGTGTTCGAGATATTCTTAATGAGTCCTCTATATTTTGGGTAATCAAATCTATCATATATCATATCATTAGTGAAATTTTTAGTGTCGTATTCATAAAACTGGCAATTAAAATATCATAATTTTCACTGTTTTATTTCGCAGGCATGGCTTTTCACATGGTCTAAACTCTTGGAGCTTGGCGATACCTTCTTCATCGTTGCAAGAAAGAAATCCTTGACATTTCTTCATTGGTAAGCGAGTCGAGGGGAATAGGTACCTTTGGCAGTAGACATCAAACCGTACACCTCAAA